>JAVJIF010027097.1:0-62857 GCA_038442645.1 Agave tequilana
ACTCTTTAACTTATTTTTATACTTTCATTTCAAAAACAATCTCTTTAACTTATTTTTATTCCATACTTGCTTGCTTTGCTTGATGGTTTAACATTCAACTTAAGAATTGTTTCAAAAACAAAATTAAAACTTTTCAAATATCTACCTCATATGCTTTGCTTAAACACTTTCTAAAACTTAAAGTCTGAACCTTGCCTATGAGATAGGGTGGACACTTTCGCAAGCCTACTGAAAAAGTATTACAAAGTGGATTCTATTAGCCATTTTGTTCAAAGATGTCTTTGAATTCTGCAAGACGTACCCAAGATGTCAAATGGTGGGGATCTCCAAACTTAACATGATGCCCCTCAACCCAATTCTAAAAGTAGAACTTTTGAGGTTGGAGGCATTAACTTTATGGGTCCTTATCCTAGCTCATTTAGGAACCAATACATTTTGATTGTTGTAGACTATGTGTCCAAGTGGGTTGAAGTAATTCCTAGCAGAACGAATAACAACAAGGTTATTGTCAAGTTCTATAAAGAGTATTTTCTCGCGCTTTGGAACCCCTCGTGCTATCATTAGCGATAATGACACTCATTTCCGTAATAGATCATTTGAACCTGTTATGCGGAAATATGTCATCACACACAAATTGTTCACACCATATTATCCTCAAAGCAGCGGGCAGGTAAAGTCTCTAATAGACAAATCAAACTTATATTAGAGAACACTGTGAGTTAGAATAAGAAAGACTGATCCAGCAAACTGGCAGATGTCTATGGGCCTACAAGACCGCCTTCAAAATAATTTTAGGAATGTCTCCTTATAAGTTGTTGTTTGAAAAAACATGCCACCTACCTGTTGAATTTGAACACCGGGCCTTATGAGCAATTAAGCAATTAAATTTTTGATCAAGACAAAGCCGATGAACTTCAAAAATTACAAATTTTCGAACTTGAGGAGTTGAGAAACGAGGCCTACGAAAATGCAAAGATCACAAAAAAAATAGGGTAAAAATCTTTCATGATAAGTTTATCATAAGAAAAACTTTTGTCCTCAGACAAAAAGTCTTACTCTATAATTTTAACCTTCATCTTTTTTCAGGAAAGTTGAATCAAGATGGACTGGGCCATTCATTATAAAAACCATGTTTCCATGTGGTGCAATAGAGATCTGCGACCCCAAGAACAGAAATGACTTTAAGGTCAATGGTCAACGCCTTAAAACGTTCTTGGAATCGATGACAAAAATGAAATGGCGATGGGTCTGTTTGACCCAATGTATTGGTAACGTCACCTATTTTTCATTATATTTCATGCATTTATGCACTTCATTTATACATTGGGGACAATGCATGAGATAGGTGTGGGGAACGAGCACTAACATTCAGCTTGTTTTTAAAAAAAAACTTTTTTGAAGTGAGAAACAATATTTTGATCTATTTTTATCTTAAGGATTAAGGGAATTATAATTAGAATTTCTTAATACTTAGTCAAAATAAGATTACTTACTTGATTTCTAGGTATAAGAAGAAAATTGAAAAGTAATTTGGTCTTGATTTTTTACTTTGATGAAATATGCACTTTTTACACTACACACTTAGGATTCAAAACAAATACTCTTGTGCCTTGTAGGAAAATTATAAAAAAGAAGAAAAATATATATATCAAAAAAAATCCTCTGATTAAGGTAGGTAATTGTGCCTAACAAAGCATAAATATTCACACCTAAAAATGGTTCATATCATTGAATTTCTTAATACTTGGTCAAAATAAGATTACTTGCTTGATTTTTATGTATAAGAAGAAAAATTGAAAAAGTAATTTGGTCTTGATTTTTACTTTGATGAAATATGCACTTTATACACTTGCACACTTAGGATTCAAACAAATACTCTTTTGCGTTATAAGAAAATTATAAAAAAGAAGAAAAATATATATCACAAAAAAAATCCTCTGATTAAGGAAGTGTTCTAAATATCCCCAACATAACCCCGATATTGCGCCGATATTGCGTTTACGGCACTTAGCCGCAATGATTTGGCACATCCAAATCGATATAGCGTTTTTCATCCATAATCGCCGATAAATAGGCATGGACCCAATATATCGACCGCCATTTCGGTGATTTTGGCCGATATAGCGTTTTACACCCAATTTCTAGGTTAGGTATTTGGGTAATTCGAGTGATGTAGCAATGTGACATTTTTAGGATTCTACACTTGGATAGTGATTATGAATTCATAAGCTTAATGCAAGTTATCAAGTTAAATATTTCTGAAACATATAAGTATGATATTTTATGTAGATTTATATAATTTATGCATATATTATCTTATTGAGATGTGATTTAAGACAAGAAGATATGTATATTTACAGTCCGATTTTGACATCTGATTTTTGAAAATATCCCCGATATATCCCCATCTCCGATAAATTTTTCCGGCCGATGTAGCCACTGTGGCCGCCATTTAGAACAATGGATTAAGGTAGGTAATTGTGCTAATAAAGCATAAATATTCACACCTAAAAATAATTCATATCATCAATCAAACCCTTAGTTTTATACCCTTGTTTGCTTGAATCCTCAAGTCATAGGGGTGTTTTCTCATCCGATGCCCTAAGATCGTCCGGTTTGGGAGTCACCAAGACTAAAGGTTCGTTACATGGGTGAATAAGAAAGATTAATAAAACTAAGAGATAAATATCAACATAAACAAAAAAATAAGGGATAAGAGTTAGAGTTGAAGAATTGTTCACGATCACAAGGTGCATATGATTTAAGATAAAATAATGCACTATGTGAGAAATACAATTTTAATCCTTACCTTTAATTATTACAAATTTTTAAATAAAGACTAAGTTTAAAAATGAATAATTTGATAAACTTATGACTTATAGATTACTTAAGTTTTTTGTGAAAGTTTGTCAAATGTTTCTTCTCTTTTAAAAAGAAATTTTCAAAAATACTTACATTTTTTATTTTTGGATTTTGTGGGTGTAATCCATTGAAAACCCTTAGGAGACTATACTCCTCCTCTAGGGGAAACCTAAAAATTTAAAGGCTTATTGCACAGTACAGTCGCGTGACTTATCTCTAAGTCTTTTGATTTTTTACTTGAGGACGAGCAAAAGATAGGTATGGGGTATGATTATTCGTGTACATTGCATATTTTATGTCACATTTTCATATTTATTCTTGCTTTAACTCTGCTATTTAATCAGTTTGTTGTCTGAATGTGTGCACGTTATAATTAATGGAGGAAAAGAAAAAAAAAAATTAATTATCCAATTAAATCGGATTTTAATGATAGGATTTGTTAGCTCAAGCAATCAACGGGGATACACTTGAATCCAGAGGTTTAAGTGCATTCTTATCTAATAAACAGAGGCTACATAATGGGAGAATCCACGTCGCAAAAGATCTGGCCCAACGGCAGATCTTGCTCGCGGAAACGTGGTAATTGTCGTATTTCCGCAGCCAAGCTAAGGCAGTTGGGCCAGCATTTCGTCTCCATCTTCAAGCGGGCTCCCCCACTTTCCCCTTCTATAAATAAAGCACATTGTAGAGTAGAAAAAAGACGAAGAAGAGAACTAAGTTTAGGCTTTTCATTTTTAAGTTAGGATCTTATTGTTAGATAGTCGTTGAAGTTGTAATCCCCATTTTTTGTTTTCTTTATTTATGTTCTAGCATAGACTAGAAAAGTGAGAGAGAGGAGATGAGTGTGTAATCTGCAATTGAAGTAATAATCAAAGAAGATTCAGCTTGTTTTTCTTCAACGTCTCGATCTATTTGATATGTTTGCATTATTCATTTACTCTTTTATTTTCTTTACTTTTGCCATGAGTAACTATGCGATTTTTTCTGGGCTCACTAATCGATCTCTTCTGTCCCTCTCCTCTTCATCGATTTTTATGAAAAATAACCTAATTGAGTCATATCAATGCCTAAGTCCAAGCCTTGCACTTTGCGAGTGTTCTTGAAGGCACATGAGGATGGGTGTTGGTTTTTAATCTTTCATTTCAAAAACAATCTTTAACTTGTTTTTATTCCATGCTTGCTTTGCTTGATGGTTGAACGTTCAACTTAAGAATTGTTTCAAAACAAAGTTAAAACTTCTCAAATATCTATCTCATATGCTTTGCTTAAACACTTTTTGAACTTTAAGTCTGAGCTTTTGCCTATGATCAAGTTGACGCGCTTTACAGTCAAGGGAAGAGTATATAGTTGAGTATAAAAGATTAGTGAGCCCGAATTTTTCCTTTTTCTGAAACAAACTCAATTTCACTTCACTCGAGTTTTTATTCATCTTTCCTAAAAACTTTTTTTTTAGTTCTCTTTAAACCAAACTCTCAGACAACCATATTCTTTTCTTTTTCTTTCTTTTGAAAAACAGAAGCATAACTTGTTTCCAAAACAAAAATATCGAAAAGCTTGCATCGCATCCTTCCTCGCGGACACGATCCGTTAGCCCTAGGCTACATGGTATTTTTAATCAATCATCACACAGTTTTCCACTTTCATTTCTTTACTTGAATGGTGTTTTGGAATTGCTCGGTGCGAACCGAACATATGGTAGATCATGCTTTTATCACAATAAATCATGAAATTAATAATATGCTCTCTATTCCGGGAACTCTAGCTATCACACATGATTGTACAACCATACTGCGGTCATTTTGTTTTTATTGAAGCAATATATACTTCAACTTCTTTCATTTCCTCCTCCAAATAGAGATTGTCAATCTGGTACCTCGTAGGGCCTTTTACACCTAGGCATGCCTCTGCAATAGTATTAATCATTGTCTGATAATAAGGACCACTATCAGCTGCATTGAATGGTAATGCATTGTAGTGAAAGAGACTTTCCAACTTTTTTAACATTCTCAGCTGAGAACATGCTTTTGATTGATTTTTATTTTGATGGGAACATGTAAAGATCAATACTACGTACTGAAATTTCGACTTCTCTAGTGCTAAACTCCGACACAATCCAGCTTGATCTCTGATCCTGAAGGCTACGAACTACCACCACCAACATCGCTTGTATGTCCTTCTGTCGATCTCCAAGCCATTTCACGACTTTCTTTCATAATTTGTTTTAATTATCTTCTTTCAACTTTTTTCAAACCATCAACTTCTTCAATGTCATCTTCAGAATCTTCATTGACCACATCATAAAAATCTTCCTCCCTTAAAGATTTCATAAGCTGTTCTTTCTTGGATTTTATGGTTGCTCTTTCTTTGTTACCTTCAGAAAGTTGTCGTCTCAATATTTGAGACACTTCTTTTAGTACTCGCAAGCATCCTTTTATCTGACTGGCTGCTTTGGAGCCATTCTGAAATTAAAAATTGAGATGTTAAATTAAATTAAAATTTAAATTAACTAAACTATCTACATCAAATCTACTATAATTAAATTAAATTTACTCTATATTATATTTACTAATTAACTTAATTAATTAAAATCACTAAATTAGCTAACTTAACTAGATCACATCTATCTAAAATAAATTAACTTTATATTTTTTTATTAAATTAAACAAATTAACTTAAATTATTACATTAACTAATTTAATTACTAAATTAACAATTAATTTAATTTCTAAATTAACTTGAAAAAGAGAGGGGAATTAAAAGAGAGGGAGAAGAGAGAAGCAGAGGGACAGAGGGAATGAGGGAGAGAGATCAGAGACTAAGAGAGAGAGGAAGAGAGAGATTGATAATCAGAAGGAGAGAGGAGAGACAGGAAGAGAGAGGGAGGGGCAGAGAGAGGATGAAGGAGGTGATGGTTAGCAAATGACAATGATAACTATAAATTTTCTACGAAGAGAGAGGGAGGGGCAGAGAGAGGATGAAGGAGGTGATGGTTAGCAAATGACAATGATAACTATAAATTTTCTACACGTCCATATAGTATATTACAAAAGTTTGCAGTTGAGATTGAGGTAATGGTTACAAGTCATTCTAGAGTTATAAGGCAGCTCCACATTCAATGTACATGTTCCTCTAAATTTCTAAAGAATGTTGCTTTCATCACCGACGAGTTGGACGTCTCATGAGATCCTGGCATCAGTTCAACTTTTGGCAGGGATGATTCACCTCTGCTTGCAGTATGTACTTTACTCGAGCTATCGCCATTTGCAGCCGGCTCATCACAGAGATCAACTCCACCTCCTCCACCGTGGATTTGATGTGACTCCCTAATACTGGTGCTACGACCACCACCTTGACCTGATTGAGGAAATTTATACGAGATGTGATTCAGTTCTATTCGGTCATGCTTGTTGTTTGCTATCACTACATTCACCGGAGATGAATGCTTTCAAGTCAAAGAGAATTGATAAGGATCAGTGGTTGCAGTTTCTTTGTTTAATTCTTTATTTGTGTTAATTATTTTAGTCTCTTCTAGTCACATATCGGTCATGATGGGGAAAGTAATCACTGAATGGGCCTATATAAGACCGGGACATGTAGTTATTGAGACTGTGAGGATTTGATTCAATGAAACTTTTTGTTTTTCATGCTGATGTGTTATCCAATTTTGAAACTCTTGCATGTTGATTTGTGAAAGTGAGTGAGAAATCACCTGAGTGTCGATTCTCGAATTAATCAAAATTTATCTTTACTTTCATTCTAAAATTAGTTCTGCATCAAATTGAAAGATCATCTGGGCACCGATTCCCGAATTAATCAAAATCTATCTTTATTTTCATTTTAAAATTAGTTTTGCATCAATAATACTATATTGTCATTATTTTGGGATCTTTGATGTAATTTCTGAAATATAGAACCTTTTGGGATCAAATATTCCCAACTCTCTTTGTGATGATTTTATGTTTAAATCTTATGATAAATTTTATGTTAGCTTGATAGTGTGTTGTTACTACACTTATGTGGAGGGGTAAAAGTCATACATGCAGTGTTCTAAATGGCGGCCACAGCGGTTACATCGGCCGGAAAAATTTATCGGGGACGGGGATATATCGGGGATATTTTCAAAAATCGGATGTCAAAATCGGACTGCAAATATACATATCTTCTTGTCTTAAATCGCATCTCAATAAGATAATATATGCATAAATTATATAAATCTACATAAAACATCATACTTATATGTTTATGATATACTTAACTCGATAACTTGCATTAAGCCTATGAATCCATAATCACTATCCAAGTGTAGAATCCTCAAAAATGCCACATTGTCACATCACTCGAATTACCCAAATACCTAACCTAGAAATTGGGCGTAAAACGCTATATCACGTCCAAAATCATCGAAATTGCGGCCGATATATCGGGTCCATGCCTATTTATCGGCGATTTTGGATGAAAAACGCTATATCGGTTTGGATGTGCCAAATCATTGCGGCTAGGTGCCGTAAACGCAATATCGGCGCAATATCGGGGTTATATCGAGGATATTTAGAACACTGCATACATGTGTGAAAATGTAAAACTACTTCTGTGTGGGAATAAGAATCCGACTCCAATGTGGAAGCATTAGTACTACTCCTGCGTTAGAGATCAAGTAATTTATATGTTCTCTATGTGGGAGATTGCTTAATTGTTGCATATGCCACGTGAGACATTGGTTAATTATGGTAGTACTTTCATGAATGTTTGACTGGTTACTATATCTTTTCATGAAATATTGACTAAGAAATATCTACTTCTTGTTTGGAACATTACCACATCATTCACATTAAGTGGAGAAGTGGACTCACAAATATTATCACCAATACTAGTTATCCACTCTATGTGTTGCTTTGCCTCTTGTATGAGTTGTACAATAAAAGTTTAGTAATAAGGATTTCTTTTCTCATGGTGGCCATAGTTGTATATTCATAACTAAAAGCAATATTTTTTCTGTGTATGACGATTCAGTTACAATTATGGAAGATAAATGATGTCTCATGGTCATAGCATGACATATGACATTCATAACTAATTCATGCTATATAGTATCAAATGATGTGAAATACCAAGTTTTAAGGAAGAATGCAAGTTTTGGGGACAACTTCATATAAGGGTGGTAGAATGTAATACCCCAAAACTTTTAATACATAATTATAGGACTACTTGGATATATTGACATTATAGAATATTAGTTGTCATGTCATTGGAGTTTGGGTCTGTTTGGTTGTCGTAACTGGCCGTAATTCGTAGTTGTAATTGGTAAAGTCTTTTACAATTGTAAATGAGTTACATGTATGTAAATTTTACGGTGTTTGGTTGGTAATATAAAATTGTAAAGTGAGAAAGTGTATTGTACTTTACGGCGTTTGGTTGTCGTAATGTATAAGTCGTAAGTGAAAAAGTTGACAACAAAATTAACTATTTGGTGATTTTAAAAGTTTTAATACTGCAAATAAATATTAAAAAAGTTAAATATTAAATTTTTTTAATATTAATATAAAAAATATTACAAATTTGTATGACCACAAAATTAACTGTAACTGGGCTGTAAGTGAGTGGTAACTGGGTTACAAGTGAGTGTTAATTGAGTTACGTAAGTCTTTTACGAATTACGGTCCAAACAAACGCCGTAGTTGTAACTGGGTAGTAAGTCATTTACGAACTACGGAGTTTTACGCGAAACAAACGGCCCCTTTATTGAGATGTCGGTGTATTTATATGCCCATATTATGCATGTGCATGTGTTATGCATGTATATGGGCTATGTGTCAAGTAAACATAAGTTACATGGTTGCACATGTAACACCCCAAAACTTTACAATGTTATATACAAAGCTAATTGAATATTTGATTAGCTAAATACATTATTGACATGATTACTGTGTAAAAAATATCTCTAACGCGAACTCTACATGATGAAATATTAAATAATAATTTGTTGGTATGTAAACAAAAATTATAAATGTGCACGACCATGTATGTGTGATAACAATATAAATTATTTAATTAAATAAGTGTGAACATACAAGGGTTATACATGTGTATTTATATAAATTATATATGTACATGAATAATGAATTCTTCATCATTACAATGCACATGATAACATGAATTAGTACTGAGTGATGCTGAAACAAAGATTGGTGCTTAGTTACCCAAGCAAGCATCAGGTGGCTTGCCAATGATAGGGGAGTGACAAAAAAAGTTGTCTAAATGAGAACTTAAGAGTAAGACACCTATTAAGTGAGGTGCATAATGCATTTATTAGATGAGAAGTAATCTTTCTTTTTTCAACCAAAGCCTCCATCCATTTTTCATTTTCCCCCATCTTGAAATTCTCTCTCATCAACCATTTTTGCTCCCAACAAGAGGAAAGAAAAGAAAAGGGAAGAAGAAAAAGGAAAGGAAAGCCACCTCACATCCCACCTCTTTTTCCCTTCTTCCTGTTAATTACACTCCCTCATTCTCTTTCATTTGTGTTCTCCTCCTAGCAAAGAAATAAAGAATGGAAAGAAGATGAAAACAAGAAAAAGGGACGTACAAATCTATGTAAGTTGTTCCATTCCATTTTCCTTTTCCTAAATAACATATCTAATAACTTATAAATTGTGGATCTAATAGAAAGGTCTGAAATTTGTGAATCCAAGGGAAAGAATAATCTTTGTATATTTTTTAGCAAGTTATATTTTTCGTGTGTTCATTTGAAAGTTATGATTTTAGTGTGATGTTTGGAAAAATTACAATCTTTTTTGTCTTCTTTAGAAAGTCATAACCTTTGTGTTTTCATTAGAAAGTTCAGATTTTAGTGTATATTTTTTGGAAAATTGCAACTTATGTTCCCGATGAGAACTTATAGTTTTATGTAATCTTTAAATTTTGATAAGGATCAAGCAGAATTTGGTGAATTGTGCTGTGCAGAATTCTGCATGACTGAGAGTAATTCAATTGGACAAGACAGTTCTCCTAAGTATTGTAATGTAACCTACCGTTGAAAAGCTTATGAAGTCTAGTTTTCAATGGGTATGGTTTCATTTCAATTAGATATTGAGTTATCAAAATAATACGACAGGCTGGTCGGAACTCTATACTGAACCAGTGTGTATTATAATTAATCTTTTGTGTTTATTATAATTACATCAACTGGTGTGTATTAAATAGGAAGTTATGAACTCTGGGTGCTTATTAGAAATACATAAACTCGTATTTGGAAGCTATAAAGCTAGTGTGGTCAATGAAAACATATGAGGTCGTGCATATATGTTAGAAAGCTATGAATCTCGTGTCTTTAGTAAAAAGATATGAAGTATTTTTAATTAGTAGTAAGTTAAAATCTTTGGGTGTCTACTAGCAACAAGTAGTCTTAAAGGAGTTAATAGAAAGTTACATGGACTTGTCAACTAGTGGGCTCTTTATTTGAACCTATGAACTTATGAATGTGCAAAAAAGTTAAGAACTTTGTGCTCTCTTTGGAAACTAATGTTTGTGTTCTATGATACCTTATTAGATAGTCATGAGCACACATCTAAAGGCTGTGTTTATGGACTTATTAAAGAGTTATGTGTAAGTGTTGGAATGCTATGTGCCTTAGGATTATTGGAGAGCATTGTGCATACATTAGAAAACCATGTGGATTCACAAAAGTGTTATGGGTATGCGAGCTCAATAAAGAGGCACGAACTTGCCACCCATGACAGGTTATGTGTTAGTGAATAAAGATGATAACCTCATAAAATTTACAAGAGAACTATGAGCTAGTAGATTTCATATGGAGTTAATTGTTTATGAGACTTGCAAATTGAATTAAGTGACTATCCATTTGGCTAAATAAGATGTAAGTAATAACGAAAAATTCATCATGAGTGTCACGAGAATTAGTGTGACATGATGGGATGTGGTAGTTATTTGGAATTCGACATGTGACATACCACGACTTTTACCTTGACTATTTTAATTCTTTAGTTGGATTAGTAACTGTTTTTTCGGGGTTAGTAATGTGACTTACTTGACTATGAGTTGATTCTCTATTAGACCTTAGTGAACGGCTAGTTTGAATGCAACTATCCAAACTTAAAAGTTATAAACTATATCAAGTTATTATTTCAACTATTGGGGGTAAATGGCCCAGCCAAAATATGTTACTATTGGGGAACAATTCATATAATTGATTTTAGGGTATATTTCATGTTAAGTCATTAGTATTTTGGTGATTGGGTGATTATCCATATTTACCCATATACCCTACTTGTCTTCTATATATATCTTGTAACTCTCTTTTATCTAATATACAATCTTCTTTTAAAGTGTTCTATTTCTCTACATGGTACCAGAACTAGATTAACCCTAAACCTAAAAATCCACCATCTTCTTTCCTTTCTTTCATCAAATTCATCTCCATCTCCTCAACCATCACCTTCCATCCCACCAAACACTTACCCCCCCCCCCCCCCCCCCCGTTTATTGATGCCTGCCCTCCAATCCAAAAAAGTACTGTAACTACTCAAAAATCAATTTTTTAGAGCTGATCTGGATCTTTTGATGCTCTACAAGATTTATTTGGTGAGAGCTGATCTGTTAACTGCTTAAAAATCAGAGTTTTACATCTGATCTGACTATATGGATGCTCTGCAAGACTTCTTTAGTAAGATATGCTCTGTTTACTGCTTAAAAATCAGATTTTTATATCTGACCTAACTTTTTTAAGGTTCTATATGCTACTATCTGGTACCTAAGTTACCTGCTTTTCTTTATTACTGGATGTTTACTGCTACTATTGGCTATCTTTCTGGTGATTTCTCTAACTAGATATTATGTCTGAGACTACGAGTTCATCCTCTGCTATGACCTCCTCTTCGATGGTTGAAACTTCGGTCCCCAAGACAATGTTGGGGACTACCGTGAAGTTGAATGGCTCCAACTACCTATTATGGACGCAGGCGGTTCGCATTTTCGTTGGCGATCAGAACAAATTGGCTCACCTCCTACAGCCTCCACTTGCTGATATAGATCTCACGTATGTGACTTGGCTTACTGGAGATTATTCTGTGATGACATGGCTCCTCAACAGTCTAGAGGAGAAGATTAGTGATAGTGTCATGTTCGTGCTTACTGCCAAGGACATGTAGGATACACTGAAGGTGATGTATGGCAATAAGAAGAATCCCTCAAGGGTATTTGAGATCTATGAGCGCTTATTTGAGCTCAAACAGGTAGACAAATCTGTGTCTAAGTTCTATAGGGAACTCAAATATCTGATTGATGAGTTAGAAATGCATCAACCGTCTGTTACTGATGTGACGACACTGAGGGGTATCGTCAGGATCTCGCAGTGTCAAAGTTTCTAACCTGAGTCTTACACTACGATCCCAAGTGCAGGGTCAAATTCTGGGAGGAGAGAGTATTCCTACGTTGACTGCCATCTTCTCGAGAGTTATGTGAGTATCTACTGGAGCGGATGTTTTATCTGCACCTTCCATTGAGCAGTCTGCCATGGTTTCTAGATGTGGTCGTGATCGTGGTCGTGGTCGCGATTTTAGAGAACGAGGACGTAGATTTGTGGAAGTGGACGTGGCACGTATGGAGGCAGACAGAGTGCCTCTAAGAAAGGACTCAGGCAATGCAGGCATTGTGAACACAGTAATCACATCTTCAAGAAGTGTTGGGAGAAATTTGGTCAACCTGAGTAGGCACAGTTTTCTGAGTCTGATTCATCTGCTTCGCGTAGCACTCAGGATTATTCGTCCACTTTCTCCACTCTTTCTAGATCTTTCATGATTGTACTAACACAGGAGGAGTATGATCGACTTCAACAGCTAGAGTTCTCTTAGAACTATCTTTCAGCAACTCATGCATCTGCTTCAGGTATGCACACCTATACTGCCTTTTCTCAAAAGGCCTGGATATTGGATTCTAGAGCCTCATCTCAGATGACATGTATTAAAGAAAAATTTATTTCCTTAAATATGTCCACTATCCACCCCTCTGTTAAAATTGCTGATGGTACCCAATCACATATACGGCTGTACTAAGTAGTATGGTTCATAGTCGAGGTCTCGGCCGCCGACTCGGCAGACACTGAGACGGATCGATCTCGGCAACTCGGATCGGTCTCAGGCGATACGCGCAAAAAGCTACATAGAAAGCTCAAAAACTTTTGAAAAAATCACGACAAATCTTTAAAAAAATGTAAACATCCACATTCATATATCACATGTCCAAAACATATCACCTAGCACACTAAACATAAAGTGAAAGCATAAATGCACGTGTCGTCGGTAGAAGCATATCAAAATACATGCACAATATAGTAAACTGCACAAACTACATTCATAAATACATGCTAATAGAGTTATTTCCACATTGAATTGCGACGGGCAGCGGCGATCTCCAGATCTGAGCGAGAGAGGTAAGTTTCTTTTTTTTCTTTTCCTTTTTTTTTTTCCTTTTTTCTTTATACACGTTCGTCACAGGTGAATATAAGTTTCGAGGTGACTCGGCTGAGAACCGGAGTTGACTCGGTCGATTCGGCCAAGTCACGACTAGGGGTGAGCAAAGTTCGGTTATAACCGAAATAACCGACCAAAAACCGAAACCCGAACCCGAACCGAACCGCTCTAGTTCGGTTCGGTTTCGATGTCGTATTTCAAAACCGAACTCGACCGAACCGAACCGAATCTCTTACCCTATATATCACCCCACCCAAATTCAATTTAGTGAATCATATAGTTCATAACAAAAACTGGTGAAAGCTTATCTCATTACTTCTAATAATACCATCTTTTTTATGTTGAATATGTGAAAGTTATGTTAAGTACACCATCACAATTAAGAATAATATTTATATTAATATAGTTCTTTTTTCATTCTTACCATTAAAAGTTAGTAATAATTATGTGAGTTTTGATATAAGAGCCTAAATATAACGTAAAAGTTTTAGAATATGAAATTTTAATTCACATTAAGGTTAGGGTCTTTTTCTTATTTCTAATTTGGGTATTGAATATTTGATTAGAATATTAAAGGATGATAATATAATGGTGATTAAAAAATGTAAGAAATGATGGAAAAAATATTGGCCTAACCGAAAAAAACCAAAAAACCGAACCGAACTGAGTCGGTTCGGTTCGGTTGCTAAGTCCAATCGGTTCAGTTCGGTTTTGCAAAAATTAGCAAAAACCGAGCCGAACCGACCGATGCTCACCCTAGTCACGACCGATTCGGCCGTGACTCGCCTGAGTTGACCGAGTCAACTCCGATTCTCGGCCGAGTCGGTCTCTGAGTTGAGTCGACCGACTCATGACTCGGACTCGTCTCGGAGCAGGCCGAGACGGATACGAGTCGGCTCTGAGTTGAGTCGACCGACTAATGACTCGGACTTGTCTCGGAGCAGGCCGAGACGAATACGACTCGACCGAGTCGGCTCTGAGTTGAGTCAACCGACTCATGACTCGGACTCGTTTCGGAGCAGGCCGAGACGGATACGACTCGACCGAGTCTTCTCCGACTCGACCGAGTCTTTGAACCGTGCTAAGTAATGGGATAGTTCGAGCTAATCCATCTTTGACCCTTACTGATGTCTTTTATGTTCCATGGTTTTCTGTTAGTCTCTTGTCTATTAGTCAACTTACTAACAAAATAACTACAACATAATGTTTTTTCCTTCTCATTGTGTTTCAGGACCTGTCGACTGGAAAGAGGATTGGTTCGGGGCATGAGCGAGGAAGCATATACTATTTGGACGATCAAGTGACTCCTATGGGGTTGATTGCAGGTCAGTCTGATCCCGTTTTACTGTGGCACTAACGCATGGGCCATCCTTCATTACAAAAGATTCGGTCTGTTATTCATGTTGAGTCATTTATCTCTTCTTTATGTTGTGAGTCTTGTGAGGTAGGTAAGCATCATCATGCTACCTTTCAGAGTCGAGTCAATAGTCATAGTAATTCTGTTTTTGAGTTGGTCTATTCTGATATTTGGGGTCCTAGTCAGATGCCCTTTATTAAGAGTTTTAGATATATTCTACTCTTTGTTGATGACTTCTCTCGCATAACTCGGTTGTATCTCCTAAAAGAGAGGTCAGAAGTCTCCAGGGAAATTGAGTCTTTCTTTAATGAAATAAAAAATCAGTTTTCTACTTCTATTCGTGTGTTTCATACTGACAATGGCCTGGAGCATGTAAAAAAGAATGTATCTAGTTTTGTTCCAAAAATGAAATTGTTCATCAGACCTCTTGTTCTCATACATCCCAAAAAATGGAGTTGCTAAAAGAAAATATAGACATATTCTAGATGTTGCTAGAACCTTAATAATCCATATGAGTTCCGAAATATTTATCGTCTGATGCTGTGTTGAGTGCTTGTTATCTAATTAATAAGATGTCGTCTTCTGTTTTCAATAAAAGATCTACATTTTCGTATCTTTATGCTAACAAAAACCCCTTCTCCATGACCCCTCGTGTTTTGGATGCACTTGTTTGTTCAAGACTTGTCTCCTGGGCTAGATAAGTTATCTCCTAGATCTATAAAGTGTGTCTTCGTTGGGTATTCTAGAACACAAAAAGAATATTAGTGCTATAATCTCTCGACAAGTATTTGGTGTTTGTTGATGTCACATTTTGAGTCTGTTTCATATTTCTCTATACAGGTTCCTGCCACCATATCTGATATTGTTCCTCTATTATTGTCTGTGTCATTGTCTATACCTGCTGATACAGCTTCTTTGCTAGTGCCGCTAGCAGAAGCTACAGATTCACCAGCATCAAATCCAGTTCGAGATTTCAGAAACGTTTGCACTGATCGCCCAAAGCTTCCAACCTCCGAACCAATTCCGGCTAACCCATCTCTGGTTGACGGTCCTCCTTCTCTCTTTGATCGTGATATTCCTATTGCCCTTCGAAAAGGTAAATGGTTTGCACTGATCACCCTATTTCTAATTTCATTTCTTATGATCACTTAAACCCCACTTTTTGATAGTTTGATCTCTCTTTGTCTTCTGAGTTTATACCCCAGGTCTTATCATGGTTCACAGTCGCGGTCTCGGCCGCCGACTCGGCGGGCACTGAGACGGATCGGTCTCGGCGACTCGGATTGGTCTCGGGCGATACGCGCAAAACGCTATATAGAAAGCTCAAAAAATTCTGAAAAAATCACGACAAATCTTTAAAAAGATGTAGACATCCAATTCATGTATCACATGTCCAAAACATATCACCTAGTACACTAAACATAAAACGTAAGTATAAATGCACGCGTTGTCGGTAAAAACATATCAAAATACATGCACAATATAGTAAATTGCACAAACTACATTCATAAATACATGCTAATGTAGCTATTTTCACATTAAATTGCGATGAGGCACAAAATCATCATCATAATCATCTATGCGGTAAGTAGACAAACCGATACTAGTACTCATAGATCTCTCAAGTTGTGCTCTGTAGTCATGGATATATGTCACACCATAATGTTGGCCTGATGTCAAACTCAACATTTGTATATGACTTTTAAGACTATAAGTTCCTTCATCAGTACTATTATTGCCCTCATTATTGTCATCATCACCACTGCCGTCATCACCGCCATCACTGTCATCATTATCATCGCCATCCTTACCATCATCACTACTAGAACTGGATAAAACCCTCACATCTTCACCACCACCACCATCATCTGCTTCTCTTATACCTCGGAGGGAGGAAGGGGGGAGAGATCGGAAACAGGGAGAGAGAGAGCGAGGGGGAGGGGAAAGAGACAGAGAGAGACGGGAGATGGAAAAGGAAAGAAAGAGAGTGGGTGAGAGAGGGAGGGGGGAAAGAGACAGAGAGAGACGGGAGATGGAGAGGGGGGAGAGAGCGGGTAAGAGAGGGAGGGAGAGGGAAAGAGAGAGGGAGGAACATCACCTGGGACTGGGGAGGAGAGGTCGGCGGCTAGATCTGAGCAGCGACGATCGGGCAGCGGCGGCGATCTCTAGATCTAAGCGAGAGGTAAATTTTTTTCTTTTCTTTTTTCCCCTTATACCCGTTCGTCACGGGTGAATATACGTTTTGAGCCGACTCGGCCGAGAATCTAAGTCGACTCGGTCGACTCGGCCGAGTCACGACCGATTCGGCCGAGTCGGCTGAGTCAACTCCGATTCTTGGCCGAGTCAGTTTCCTCTGAGTTGAGCCGATCGACTCGTGACTCGGACTCGTCTCGGAGCGGGCCGAGACGGATACGACTCGGCCGACTCGTCTCCGACTCGGACGAGTCTTTGGACCATGGGTCTTATACAGAGGCTTTATTGGTACCTGCCTGGAAACAGGCAATGGATGAGGAGATGAAGCTCTTGCTTTCAGAGGAACATGGGAGTTGGTTTCCGCACCAACAGATGCGGTGGTTGTTGGTTGTCGCTAAGTATTTGCTCTAAAGTACCAACCAGATGGTTCTGTGGATAGATATAAGGTCAGGTTCATGACCAAAGGTTATACTCAAACATATGGCATCGACTATTTTGAGACATTCTCACCAGTTGCAAGGATGAACCCTATCAGGATTCTGTTCTCTATTGCTGTTAACTTGTCATGGCCATTGTTCCAGCTGGATGTCAAGAACGCCTTCTTATATGGGGATCCTCCGAAAGAAATGTATATGGAGCAACCTCCAGGTTATGTTGGTCAAGGAGAAATTAAAGTCTGTCATCTAAAGAAGGCTATATATGAACTTAAGCAGAGTCCAAAGGCGTGGTTTGAGAAGTTCAGCCTTACAATTTCTGGTATTGACTTTTGCCGATGTCATTCAGATCACTATGTCTCCGTTCAATGCACAAAATCTGGCATTGTAGTTCTGACTGTTTATGTTTTTGACATTTTGCTGACTGGGATGACTAGCTGGGATTGTGGAAACTAAAATATATCTCAAGCGTCATTTTGTGATTAAGGACATGAAACATCCAAAATACTTTTCAGGAATTGAAGTTGCACATCAAAAACACAGTGTACTTCTTTCTCAGCGAAAGTATGCTCGAAAACAGGATTTTTGAGATGCAAGCTTGCAAATACACCAATGGAAGCCAATGTGGATTTATGGTTTGATGACAGCCATACACTTGATGATCCAGGAAGATATAGGAGATTGATTGGGAAACTGATCTATCTTACGGTGACTAGGCTAGATATAACTTTTGTTATAAGAGTTCTGAGTAGATTCATGCATTAGCCCAGAGAGACTCATTGGCTAGCTGCGATAAGGGTTCTAACTTACATCAAGAGTTGTCCAGAAAAAGGGTTGGTTTATAGAAAACATGGACATGTACACATTTCTAGATATTCTAATTCAGAGTATGCTGGTGATTGAGGAGATAGGAAATTTACTACCGACTATTGCACCTTTGTTGGATGAAGTCTGGTGACTTAGAGGAGCAAGAAACAAGATGTGTCTCGCTCAAGTGCTGAAACTGAATATAGAGCTATGGCTCATACGGCATGTGAGATGGTGCGATTAAAAGATTTACTGAAGGAGCTTGATTTCAGACAGCCTGGACCCATGCCTATGCATTGTGATAACCAGTCTGCCATCTATATTGCCCAGAACCCAGTGTTTCATGAAAGGATCAAACACATTGAGGTCGACTGTCACTTTGTCAGAGATGATTGGACCATGAAGGTGGTTATGTTCCACCTCGAAGCAGTTAGCTGATTTATTTACCAAAGCTGTCTCACTTCATGTGTTTTCTACTCTTTGTAACAAGCTGGGCATGTTGGATATCTATGCTCCATCTTGAAGGGGAGTGTTAAGGTAAGTCATTAGTATTTGGTTACTGAGTGATTACCCATATTTACTCATATACTCTCCTTATCTTCTATATATATATATATATATATATATATATATATATATATATATATATATATATATATATATATATATATCTTGTAACTCTCTTTTATCTAATATACAATTTTCTTTTAGGGTTTTCTATTTCTCTACATTTCATCTTAGTGATGTTATGCAATATAAAGGTTAAATAAGTTGGTTTAAGAGGGAGAGAAAATGTCTCATTTGTCTAATGTACTTTAAGCAATGTTTTAAATGTCGGATATCAGGGAAATGTCAGATGTCGTAATCGGATGTCGGATTTCGGATTTCGGAGATATTTCGGGGCCATTTAGTAAATTTCGGATGTCATGACGGATAACAAATATATATCCTAGATGTCTTAAATAATGTAATTAAAAATTCTTATCAAGGTACTATATACACAACTTATGCAAAACTACATAAATATGTTTAGATTATATATAATTAACTTAAACATTTGTATATATTCACTAATCCATTGTTAAAATTTCTCAATTGCTCCAAATTCTAAGACCAATCAACATATTGGGTTTTTACCAAAATGTCAGCCGACATTTCGGGAAAATATCGGCCGACATATCGGATTTTTCCCGAAATGTCGGCCGACATTTTCTAAAACGCCATTTCAAATGCGGGTGGGGATGTCGTGGCGGTGAGGGCTTGAAAACGAAATGTCGGCCGACATTTCGGAAATGTCGGCAGACATTTAAAACACTGATTTTAAGTAATGGTCTATATACTTGTATATGGAAGATGAATGACAATTTCCTATAATCTATCTGTGCAAGAGATTAAGAGAGTAATATTTCACTCGTATTGTAAATGTACAAGAAAACAGTCCTCCATTTCTCAATAATATCATAATAATACAAACATATACTATATGATATCCTTTCCTTAAGATTTAGATGCTTTTGTTTATTCTTAACATTATTGGCACTTCTTATTAAGCTATTGCTCACCACCCATGTGTGATTGCAACCTTGCAGGCAACATCAACGAGACAAAGGCAAAACAAACAAAGAGAAGACAAAAGCATTAGACTTGGTCCTCGTTAACAGTATATAACTTAATGTAATGTATGCAATTACTCTTGAAAATTACTTACCAGTATAATTTGTATCAAAGGTGTACCACTATATGTAAGAACTCGTATATAAATAAAGAAAGTTTTTATGTACTTAGTTCGTTGTACTATTGCGATGACAATATGTGGACAAGTCATTAGTGAAAATCTTAATAGGTTATGATATTATAATTCACGTTTAGAACTTGGTATATATGATAAACGGGAGTTGATTATTGAGGTGTTACACAAACGGCCGAATCTTATACCTAAAATTGTCGGCTGATTCTGAGATTTCGAACCATGTTAATGATCTTCAATAAATAAACGTATTTAATTCTAAGTTTATAGACAATGCTTTCAAAATTACTTAGAACAAACAACCTTCTAAACCAACATCCAGATTGCAAATCTAGAAATATTTAAGCTATTAGCCATAGTTTCAAATCACGGTATGTTTCAACTATCATTTTTGATAGGTCTTGTATTGCATATCATATCATATTGTGCACCATTACATACACTAACTTTTGAGAAACAATTAAGCAAACAACTATATATACACAAAAATATAGACAAATTTAAAGTAAAACAATGAATAAACAAGGAGAAATGATAATAACCTGAAAGACGCATGTTAGAATATAAAACAATTACCCTCAACTCTCACCACAAGTTTAAGAGTTTTGATGTAATTGCAGGGACTTTAATATGATACTAAAGCAACCCACATTTAATTCTCACTAGGCGCGCATTTAAAAGGGATTTAAAAAATATATTGTTGCACAGAAAATCCAGATTTGACTTATGATAAGGGTGCTCAACCTGCGAGGACATGTTAGAATATGAAAATATTACCCTCAACTCTAGCCACAATTTTCGAATTTTGGTATAGTGGTAGGGACTTTAAAAACACATACAAAATTCAAGCGTATGTAAATAAGTGTGTGTGTGTGTGTGTGTGTGTGTGTGAACCTTACTTCCAAGTTCTAAGCCTAATCACTATAAGGTCATTAATCGAAATAGCACCACAAGACAAACTCTCAATGAAAGACATGATATACATAAGTTTTCTCACACTTATTGTTGCTAAAGCAACAGAGAACATAGCAAAGCATCAAAACACACACTTAATAACACTAACTAATCCCAATCATTCAACCAATATCCAATTAATTAAGCAGACAATCGTAACAATAATAAACGACCTATCATATTACAAGCGTCTAAGAGTTTGTTTTGAGATGCTATTTTATAGTTAATGGTTTTATGGTCATTAGACTTAGAATTTTGAGCTGTAAATTATGTAAATACGTATATACATACATTTAAATTTTGTATGATTGTGTCTTTCAGTTTGTTATCATTTCTCCTGAATTGTCCATTCTTTTCTGTTTAAATTTGTCTATATTTTTGTGATATATATATATATGCTTAATTGCTTAATTATTGTACATGATACGATACATGATATGATATCTAAAAAAACAATATTCGATACATGTCATAAAAAAGACTTGACAACTATGACTTCGTATCATATTGCATATCACACGATAAGTATCGCTATAGTAACGCACCCTCGTACCACCATCCGACTCATATCATTTTTTTTTCCACATTGTAGTGTACGTTACAGTGAAAATGTATAGTATGATATTTAGAACTACACTATTAACGCGCTACATCACAGACCTTTGTTCTCTTGCCTCTTCCTACCCCCTTCTCAATGTCATCTCCTTCAACCAATATCTCCAAGCATGTACTCATGTCATTTTATGAAATATTAACCTAAATGCAGAAGATGGGTTTTACGAATTCTTACATTTTTACACTGTCTTGTGCAATCATTATCCCTTATTTATATTTGCACTTGATTCATTTTGTGCCCTCAAAATCTTAAGTTTAATATCTATAGAACCCCTCAAATCTAGTAATAATAATAAGTTTTTGAATGAACTCTTGCACCACACTATATGAAGCCTATATTAATGATTATCATGGCCGATAATTTTCAACTTTCATTTGATTACAATATGACGTTACTGATACAATCTATTGAGTCAACTTTGTCGCTCCTTCATTTATTCAAACCTCCCATTAAACCAAAACCATCAATAACTTCACTTATCCAACCCACTCCTACCTATTGTTGCGTAGATAATCAACCGCTTGTGGGATACTCCTCCTCCTCTTCAAACAACAATAACAACTTAAAGCCATTTGTCCCAAGTATTTGGGATAGGCTACATGAACGAAAAAAGAATTACGCCGGATTGGGCACATGGATCAGCTTTCTCCACTCATTCCTATCGAGCAATATGTCTTCACTAAGACCTTTAGCCTCTATATCTTGTCATATTACCTTCATCCATGTTTTCTTCGGTCTCCCCTGCGCTCTTTTAACTTGCCCTAATTTGATATGCTTTGTTCGCCAGACTGGCGCATCTGTAAGTCTACGACGCACATGACCAAATCGTCGTAGGCGATTTTCTTCCATCTTCTCTTCTATAGAGGCTACGCAAATCTTAGTACAAATATCCTCATTTCTCACCTTATCTCTCCTCGTGTTACCACACATCCAACGAAGCATGCGCATCTCTGCTACACTCATCTCCTCGGTTTACTGAATTTACACTCCATATACTCTGTTTTGGCCCTACTTAATCTAAAACCTCGAGATTCTAGAGTTTGCCCCCATAACTCCAATTTTGTATTTACCCCAGCTCTCGTTTCATCGACTAGGACAATATCATCAGCAAATAGCATACATCACGGTATCTCATCCTAAATAGCTCTAGTAAGCTCATCCATCACTATGGAAAATAAGAATGGACTCAATGCAGATCCTTAATGCAATCCAATTGAGATAGAAAAATCACTTGTTATGCCTCCACAAGTTCTAACATTTGCCACTACTCCATCGTACACGTCCCTGATTATGTCAATATATTTTATGGGGACTCCCTTTTTCATCAATGTCCACCATAATACCTCTCTTGGCACTTATCATAAGCTTTTTCTAAATCAATAAAGAACATATGCAAATTTCTCTCTCGAAATCGCTCTATAAGATGACGAAGCAAATGAATAGCCTCTATCGTCGATCACCCCGACATGAACCCAAATTGATTCTCTGATATTTTAACATTCGGCCTTAACCTGTGTTCAATTACCCTTTCCCAAAACTTCATGGTATGACACATGAGTTTTATTCCACGATAGCTTGAACAACTCTAGATATCACCCTTATTCTTATAGAGAGGTACTAGGGTACTCTTCCTCCACTCATTGGCATCTTTTTAGTTAGCCAGATCTTGTTAAAGAGGTTTGTCAGCCATCTCACGCACACCTCTAAGCATCTCCATATCTCAATAGGAGTTCCATCCGGGCCAACAGCTTTAATTGACTTCATCCTCTTCAAGGCCTCCTTAACTTCAAATTCGCTAATTCTGCGCATATAATTACGGTTCATATCTTGGCACTGAATGGTAAGGTCATCCAAATCTTGAGTAGAACTATCATTGAACATTTTGTCAAAATACTCTCTCCATCTTTCTTTAATTTCATCTCGAACTAAAACTTTCTGATCCTCATCTTTGACACACCTCACAGTACATAAGTCTCTAGTCTTTCTCACTCTGATTCAAGCAATTCTATATATATCCTTTTCAACCTCTTTGGTGTCCAACTTCTCATACACTTCTTTGTACACTTTAGCTCTTGCATTCTGAACAGCTTTCTTAGCCTCCTTCTTGGCTAGCTTATACCTCTCAAAACTCACTCCATCAAAATTTTTCTTCAAATCTCTGTAAGAGTTTCGTTTGATCTTAATGGCAGCTTTTACCTCTTCATTCCACCATGATGTATCCTTACATGGTGGAGCACCACCCCGTGACTCACCAAGTACATCTTTACCTACTCTTTTAATGCAGCTAGTAATTTTCTTCCATATTGTATTGGGGTCATCTTGGGCTTTCCAATCTGCTTCTAGTACTATTCGATCTACAAAAACTCCTTGGTTATTTTCTTTTAGCCGCCACCACTAAATCTTAGGATCTAACTTATGTTTAATCTTTCTAAATCTCATTCTAATCCGGACATCTAAAATTAAGAGTCTATGTGGGATACTCCTCCAGTGTATATTAAAACTGACCAGATATCAATTACCAAATGCATTAAAGCGTCTCTGCAGCTTAATGCAGGAATGACATGGTCACATTCTAATTAATTTCTAGATGCATTAATAGGTATATTATCAAAAGAAAAGTGGGATGGGTGATGGGTCACACTGATTCCATCCTAGTCTCCACGCACAAGTTCACGCATACCCCCACGCACACAATTATAAATATTGGAAATATCTGATGCATTGTGATTCTTAAAAAAGTATTGTAAATAAATCAACAAAAAAAATTGAAAATGTGAGATCAAAATGCTACAATACGATGCTTAAATTTCATTTATGACATGAACAATAAGCTAGCACTACGGGAACTAATAATGAAGAAACTATAAGGAAATCATCTAGGAACTGTAAGACATGCATTTAAAATAACTTCTATATCAATTACCTGACCAGAAGAGCTTAGCTCCCTCCTGTATTAAGAATCAAATCAAAGTCTTAGCAAACATAAATAGAATGACTGTAAAGACCAAATAACCTCACATTTAACTACCTTTTGTGAAGGGAGACATAAAGATTGTCCATGAAAGCAGAAGGAAACTTCTCAAAGAGCTTGTGGACTGCTTCTACTGATCTAATCTGAAAAAAGAGGGAGGAGATCCCAACAATCAGATGTAAAACACACAGAGTTCCTTGAAGGATAAAAAAAAGAAATATTGAAACATGGTACAAGCAGAGTTTTACGAATGGCTCCCAAGTAATAAGATTGTAAAGATGTAGATGAAAGTAATAAGATTTTAAAGATGTAGATGACTAGGAAATAAATAAATAAATAATTCGCATTTGAAAAAAATTTAGATGTAAAAACAATTTCAGACAATAATACAGACTCGTAGAAAAATATTTACAAATAATCGATGCAATAAATATGTGAGCAAAGATAAAGAAGAAAAAAAGAAGGCAAATTTGAGAACAATCTACATAACGAGAAAAACTATCAGAATCCAAAAATTCCATTACATAGACCAACAAGAAAAAAACAATAAATTGGAAAGAGGGGAAAGAACTAACCTCTCCCAAGTGATCCCTGGCCCCAAGTAGAAACCCATACACAGCAGACAGCACGGTGTAGAAAATCTGTATATCTAAAAGATATATCTGCAGAGAAAAGATAATGAACCTATTCAACTTCTTTAAAGTGCTAACATGTAGCAATGTGAATACATGTTGATTACATTATTATTGCATTCAGTGTAATTATAATTCAAGTCAAACAAATAAATGATGACAGCCACATACCATAATTTTGCTTTTTGAACAGACAACTCAACATATGGGCTGTTTGGTTTCAAGGAAGTGGGCGGAAGTGAGGAAGTGGGAAGTGTCATTTCCCACTTCTGTTATCCATCCAAACGCCAGAAAAGAATGGAAAACCCCTTTTCCTTTTCTTTTTTCCCTTTTACACAATCATTTTCTCACTTCCAAGGTACTACAGTTAATTTTATGGTCATATAAATCTCATTTCTAATAAGTTGTAGCTCAAAACAGTTAATTTTGTGGTCATGTAAATCTTACTTGCATTCTAAGTACAAACCATTTTTTTATAATTATTTTTATATTAATATTATTTTACGATCAACTTTGTGGTCAACCTTTCCGCTTCCGCTTCCACATTACTAACCGAACACCGGAAACCACAATATACTTTTCCACTTTCACTTCCCAACTACTAACTAAACACCGGAAAAGATACACACAAAATCCCTCACTTCCGCCCACTTCCTTGAATCCAAACAGCCCCTATAAACGCAAACAATATGCAATCACCAAGTTAGCTCAAGTGCCACGCAGCAATTTACATTTTGAACAAACAACTGAACTAGGAATGTGAAAGATGTAAATTTACTTGATTACAGGAAGTCATATCCATGTTTGGGTGCAAAATCAGGACCAAAATCATGATCTAGACAACTCAAGGTATATATTACATCAGATTCGGTGTTCATAAGATTAAAAATCAGAACAAGACGCTCAATCAGACAGTTAAACTACCAGACTTTGTATATGATCACCAATACCATGAAGTCATTAACTCCATAACACAGAATACCCAAGTTCTCAATAACTGATTGACTCAACAACTGATGATCATAAAGTTACACTCTGCAAGCACTTCCATAGTTGAAGTTCCATTAACTCCAAAAATCCAATAAGAAAACAAGCATGAATGCTAGGTACTAATTAAACACCTTCCCCAGAGTGGCGGAACCATCAAATCCACAGATCCACACAGATTTGACCCGGATTTTCCTCAAAAATAAGATAGTTGGATTGTCCTTATCTCCAGGATATTATTATCCTGAGGCATAACTTTATAGATAGAAGTTAAGTCAGTTCACATTTAAGTTCCACTTGATTTCATCATACTACTTGTGATGTAGTTTTGTTAGAGATTTGATTTTCTCTTTTAGCTAGAGCACGCTATTTAAGGAGTGTTGTACTCTCTTGTTAACAGCACCGAAATGATCATTGAAGATTAAGAATACTTAGGTTCTTTGTTTCAATTTCAACCTCTTCTCAAAATTTATATCTTTCTTCTTTATTTTTTATTGACATCTTATTACAACCCTTTAGTTCTTATTGAAGTATCGTTTAGAACAAAACTTGTTACAAAACTTACTTACCAATTCCTGCGTCTCTTGCTAGATTTGGTAATTATGTCTGAGATGATATTATGATTATTCCTGTCAAAGTTGTCCCAAAATCCAAATATTGGCCGATAAGAACGACATATCGCCAAAATATCGTCTTCAAGGGCTTGCACTACGATAAGGCAGGAAAAAGAAAGGCTATAATGTTGACATCGTGTCAACCAATATTTTGCATTACAAACCGATATGGTAGGGAGGTATATCCTTGGCGAATACCAGATTATATGGATCATTATGGTTCCTATTGGTTTACTTGATAAAATGGTTTTGGATTTTAAGTCAAACTCAAATAGACAATACTTAACAAACCCTGAACCTATTTCCCAGTATGCTTAAAGCCCAAATGCCCGTTGTTGGGTGAGTCTCCCAAGTCTTCTTCGTTGCTTCCCTTTCATATTCTCTTTTATGTGCACAAATCCAGCACCGATGACTATGAAATCACCAATAGAAGACCTCGATGGATAAGAAGGAGGAGGGAAGCCCTAATTGAGAAGAAGCAGTCCCCAAAAAAATGAAAAGAAAACATCCATAATTGAAGACGAAGAACATTTACTTTTTTTCATTCATCCAGTTCCAAGTAGAAAATACATTTTATCATGCTAAATGTTAGTTGAAGTTTTATTTTATTATTATTTCAATTTAATTACTAATTTTATTGTATTTGGCAGACATATGTTATTGTTGAAAGCCTTTGCACCCATGTTGTAACATTTTTATTAGATCGATGATATCTAGGACATTACAGCTAGCCTTAAGCAATCTATGTGTGTGTGTGCCTAATGAAAACATTTGACATTGATCGCATAGTCCCGATATATCATTGATATCCGGAAACATATCAAAAAAAAAAAAAAAAAAACCTAATCAAAACAAACATGATATCCAATATTTATTAAACCTTGCTTATTTACATGTGGCTTCTCCCTACGTACTTTATGAGCTTTATTTTCCTTCCCAATCTTTTCTATATCAACATTAGGAGCAAGATTATAATGTTTTCTAATTGTTCTTTTGAATATACATGAATATTTAGATAGATATGGATTTTATAATAGTTGCTCAGTAAATACAATTGAATAATATTGATTATAATTGTTCTTCAAATGTTCCTTTTTTTGCAGTTTTTTTTTGGTTTGTTTTTTGATAGTCAGAAAAATTACAAAACTAAAAACAAAGAAAAAAACCAAAAGAAAGCAGAAAGATAAAAAGGCGATCAAGTAACCCCTCAAAGAAGGGATCAATTCCACGCAGAATTTCCTTGTCATGATCTGTCAAGTCTTCATGCAGTCCATCAAGATTAGAAAGAGCGGCAAGCAGTGAAAAAGATGCCGAAGAACTACCCCCCCCCCCCTCTCTTCATGTAGGGGAAGCATACAATAGTTGATTATAAACTTTTCCTTGGCAAGTTTTTAATGCATAAGTAATGGGATCACAAAATTAAAAAGCAGCAAAATATTGCCCCAACGATTTCTTGGAAACAATAACCAAGTTTTTGACGATGACTAACACATAACTGTAGTTAATTTTGTTGGGCAAACATTGTTATTGTTAAGTTGTGTTATGTCATGTACACGTGTCATGTGCATCTTTTAGAATTTGCCAAGTGTCAATGCATCGTATTCATGTCTGCATGGTCATGGCCACGCAACAAAAGGATTTACTAATCAAGTCATTTTAAGTGCTATGTGATAGGGACACCTCCATCAATCAAGCATTAATCATGACGGCGACAAAAGGGTTCAGAGCAAAAAACAACAGGAGATTGATGCAATGGGCCTTCAAGTTCAAGCAAAGCAAACTATCAAACTATAGATGAAGATCATTTATGAAATTTTCTTTCTATAGGTATATTATAAAGAGGCTAGTTGAAAGTATAGAGGTGAACAGCACTAAAGATGAATGCATCTAACTCACCAAAACCTTTAGGACCTTAGAATTGAGACTACACCCATGCAAATGGTGGTTAATCATTCTTTAGGTTATAAGAATCAAATGGCTTGGTAACCAAATTCTTAATATGAACAAGTCCTATTCACACCGTTAGTTCACCCTTTAAGCTAATCATTAGCCTATATAATCAATCTAAATATGCAAAGTTCAAGTGCATAGGTTGACACATATATTCAAACTAGCATGAATTGCATATACACCATCATTGGCTTAAGGAAACAGGCCAGCCTCTGTTCTACTTATTAAAGACTTGAACACCAGTTTGAGTAATAGATTGGCCTACAGCACATTAACTAAGCCTACTTTCAAATATGTTCGATAAAAGTTGATTTGTGAATTACTGGGCCGCGCAATATTAAGAGAATGATTAATACCAGCTATATCTTTTTGGGCTATTATTAGAGCTATCCTAGAATTGTTCCATAAACGAATCCCAAGCAAAATTTTTGAGCTATATTTCATTAATCAAAAAGGTGACATTGCTCTAATTTTTTCTAGTTCCTCTCTAGAACCGTCTCCTACAGATCAATTCATAAGTGAATTTCTATATATGAATCAAGTGACTCCATTGTGATGTTCTCTCTCAAATTCAGAGAGTTCACTCAACTTTTGAGTTGTTGCAAAGAGTGGGAAGATCACTTCGGGGAAAAGAAAGGATCTCACTATGATTAATATAGAAACAATAGTAAAAAGCCATCTGAGGTGTGGTAATGGACATCCAGTAAGTTGGACTAGATAAGGATAAACACTGGGATTTGCAAATGATTGCTTTCTCCCTCTTTCTCATACTCTCCCTTAAGTTTTCTGTCTTGCTTCTCATTAGTTATTATTATATCTTCATATCTCACCACAATCATTATTATATCTTGATTTAATGCCTAAACTAGAATTTTACTATTTTGTGCATTCAAAATTTCTGTTCAATCATATCAACACACACGCACCCATACTCTCACACACACACAAAAAAAAATTATGCATTCATAATTTCCATTCAATCCAATCCAACACACACATGCATTCATAATTTCCCTTCAATCCTATCCAACACACACATGCACCCCCACCGTGTACGAGCATACACACATACCATGGATAAAAAAACCCACCATTCAGGGTTGCCTGACACCATCATTCAACCACCAACATAGCAAGCACAAGAGACCAGCCCATAAGCACGAACCAGAGAAAGAGGCAAAACGATAACTTGAGCCAGACTTAAATGAATCTCATTTCTTACCACATAAATTATTTCAATCACTTGTTGTCTGCCTTCCATACGAGAGGACTAAGGCCGACGTCTCGCAACCAGCATTGGATGATGTAATTGATTTAATTCACATTATTTAGTATGATTTTGGGAGAGACTAGTAGCTGATTGCCTCTCCTGCTGACGAGCGGACAGTACTCTCCTTTTATTGAGAGAGTTGATGCAAGCCAATCAGACCCACTCAATCCACACATCTTTGATTGGATTTATTTAATCCATTAGATAGTTTGATTTATTCTCCTCATTCAGATGTTATTATATTTCAGAGATTTGATTATGTCTTTCAGATGAGAATATGTTTGTTCAAATCTGAGTTCAAGTTGCTTTATGTTTCTAGTTGCCTAGATAGTTTAACAAGGGTCCGATTTTATCTTTTAGTTGGAATATACTATTTAAGTGATGCAATATATGGTTAGTAGCTTTAAATTGATGGTGAAAGACAGAAAATATTGAGAAACTGTGTTCTGTTCTCAATTCCGCTTACTCTTCTTAAAAGTTTATCTATTCTCCTCAATATTATTCTTCAAGCTTTCAACCCCATTCTCCTTCTCTTTGTCAAAATTTCTTCCTTTTCCAGAGCCTTTTTGCTGTTACCATCCTGCGCCTGTTACTAAAAACAGCCTTCATCTAAATGAATTACCCTCTCAATTATTAGATGATAAGATCAGTAGTAGGGTAGGAGTAGTGTGCAAGCTCCACTCTACAAGACAATCGAGATAAAGTCAAGACAACCATATTTACATACTCAGTTTCTATTGCTTGATAAAAATTAAGAAAGCATTTGAACATGTGGATGAGCAATAAAATGAAGTATAATGTTCCATGGGTACCATATGGTAACATATCATATTAAGAATCAACTCTCAACTCTCAAGCATATCATCAGTGAGGAAAAAAAGAACCATAAACCTATTCTGGTGCTAGATTATACTCACAAAGACAACTGGGGCCCACAAGCTTAGAATTGTCAGAGCATTATGATTATCTGTTAATGACGGAAGAAAAGTCTTAGATACACATAAGCAAAAATTAAATGAAAAATACAAAATGTTGTATATAACATTCTCATACTAAGGAACAAAAGGGAATAAGATAGCATCAAAGTCAGAAAAGCAACCGTCTAGACTCTAGGCACTCTTTGTGGTACAAGGGAATTTGGAGGCTAGCTCCTTGGTTAAATGAGCTTCAAATTGCAACCAAAAAGGTATGTCATCCAGACATCAACAGACAATCAAGGTTCTATCACATATTCACATATTTATCTTTCCGAGAACTTGGTCCCCCTCTGCAAGAACTTTCTTCAGCTTATAAGAAGTTGGTTTGAGGTTGATAACCAGGTAATAAAACTTAAGAAATTTTTTGGTCAATTGTGGAGCTTAGTCATGCATCATATCTGGCCCCATTATAGGAATATGCTTTAGATAATGATGCCCATGATTTTCATCTCTGCTACATCAATAAAATGCAAACCTCAATGGTTAAGCTTCTTCAAAGATGCTCAAAACTTCAGGAGATAATGTTGCAGTTTATTTTGGCAATACTTGTATGTAATGTATAAGATATTTAATCCTCAAATAATAACGATCGTTTGGCATCATAATAACAATATAACACAGTATTAGCATTTGATTGTAGTAAGTTTATTTGATTTCTCTATGATGTTGAATAAAATAAAAGCTGAACATGAGAAAAAGAATTTACGTAAGGAGAGAACATGGAAAGACTTATTTCCCTAGCAACCAACATCTGCTCCCCTTCCGACACAACTTTGCAAGTTGTAAGTTTCTACATCTAAATCATTTGTTGGGCATCTATTCTGCATCATTAGGTTTTTTTTCTTTGTAATAACTACGTCTTTTATATATTATTAGCATTCCTCTACATTCAATTTGCACATACCAACAACTATTATCTCACTTGTTTCATAAATATTAATGATTTTACTTGCAATAAACTTATTGTTAAGCTTTGAAAAAAAATAATAAGGAACTTGCCTGAAGAGTATATAAACTAATAAAAACAACCTAATATTTTACAAATGCAATAAAGGGATAAAGCGTTTAAGAGATTTGAAGAAAACCATAACATTAGTAATTATAATACGTAGTTTACGCAACACAAGCAAAAGGATATAAATACTATATCATAGTCACCAATGGAAGATGCAATGTTATGTAAAGCGCATGTCCTTACTCTTGGATACAAAGTCATGCCATGAATATCGTATGCCCACGAAATCCACAATAGTTTTTGTTGGTGAAACCAATGGTTCAATCTGTTTAAAACCAGAGTAAAACACATATAGGTCGACAAGTAAAACATGCCTAAATGCAAATATATGACAAGAAGTTACCAGAAGAAAGTAGGCAAATGAAAACTTTGCGCCAAATATCACAAGCCAAAAAAGCACATACCTGAAATTGCAAAATGTTATCCAGAAAAATGTAATAATAAATAAATAAACCACAAGTCATAAGCAAATAAATCTCACACAGTACAAATTATGGTTTCCTAATATGGAACGGAACTGAAAACAAAAGATAAAAGCAACAAAACAGTAATCAAAACCGGTGTTTAGAAAGGTTTTTCTGAGCCTCACCTCGAGGCATTTTCAAGGCTAATCGTCTCGAGGTGCAAAAGAAAAGCTATTTGTCCTGAGAGGCATACGCCTCGTACTTGACGCACATATAAAATTTGTGTTCCATGCCTTAAGAAGTGCTTCTCTGCTAAAGTGCACTCTTTAAGGGAGGGAAGGGCACAAAAAGGGGGGGAAGAGTTTTAACTCAAACCTAAAATGAAAAAAGAGTGGACACCACACATATTCTTCTCTTTCTCTTCTACCCATTGGAGACATTACATTATTAACCGATTTCACATATACAGCATTTGGTGTTGCAAGCAACTATGTTTTCTTTCATTGTCGCAAGTGATCATCTACCTTTTGTTTTTCAGTGAATATTTTATCCTCTACTTTTCTCTCGTATTCAACTTAGTGATTTTGAATTTGCGGTTGATTTCAGATTTTTCTGTCATATTTATTTTTAGTTAAATTATCCTTTTGAGAAATAAGAATTGCATTTTTTTTTACAGTAGTTTTCTTTCATCTCCTCTCTTCTTTTCTCTTTTCTCTAATTTGCAGTCTCCTGTTTGTGGCTTTATGCGAACTCTTTAACCATGTGGTTTTAAGTAAGAACATGTGACTATAATATGAAGGTGGTTTTTGGCCCTATGTGAACTTAATTCACAATTGTTCCTATTCGTATATTAAGCCTAATTCATTCTTGATTAATGTCTTTACCTGATTTTATTCATTTGAAGAATATTATACAATTATATATAATTTAATAATATTTGTAAATTTTAGAAAAATATACAAAATTTATGAAGCTTATGCCTTACGCCCTAGGGCTTACGCCTCGCCTATACAGGGAATAAAAAATGAAAAGAGTGGACCCCACACATATTCTTCTCTTTTTCTTCTACCCATTGGAGACACTACTATCATTAACCGCTTTCACATATACACCATTCGGTGTTGCAAGCAACTGTGTTTTCTTTCATTGTCGCAAGTGAACATCTACCTTTTGTTTTTCAGTAAATATTTTATCATCTACTTTCCTTTTGTAATCAACTTATACTGCAGCGATTTTGAATTTGCGGTTGATTTCTGGTTTTTCTGTCATTTTTATTTTAGTTAAATTATCCTTTTGAGAAATAAAGATTGCAATTTTTTACAGTAGTTTTCTTTCATCGCCTCTCTTCTTTTCTCTCTTCTCTAATTTGCAGTCTCCTGTTTGTGGCTTTATGCGAACTCTTTAACCATGTGGTTTTAAGTAACATGTGACTATAATATGGAGGTGGCTTTTGGCCCTATGTGAACTTATTTCACAGTTGTTTCTATTCGTATATCAAGTCTAATTCATTCTTTATTAATGTCTTTACCTGATTTTATTCATTTGTAGAATATTATACAATTAATAATATCTGTAAATTTTAGAAAAATATACGAAATTCATGAAGCGTATTCCTCACGCCGTGGGGCTTACGCCTCGCCTATACAGAGACCCAACGCTTCGCCTCACGCTTTCACCTTTTCAAACAATCTAATAAGAACAACCATGATAGCTAGATTAAAGTAATGTGAGAAGGAAAGTTGCACGCCCTTCATAGTTGTTGAAGAAGACAATCAATAGTGTATTTTTCCCCAATTTATAATTTATTAGAAAAATATAATACGCCAATAAGGAAGTCTAATTTAAAGCCACAAAAGCACGAAAAGTAGATCAGCACCTCAAATTAACTACATGTCATTTTTGCACCCCTTGATTATGATCTGTATAAATTAAGTATGTAATTCAATAAATTTAAGTTTTATGTACTAGTGAATCAAACTCATTTTGGAGAAATAGGGACAAGATATAAGAAAAAGGTATATCAGCTTCAACTTAGATCTTCCACACAAAATAGGGAAACAATGGCCATACGTTTGTCTAATTAAAGAGGCAATAAAAGAACAAGAACGAAAAATCTTCAAATTCGTAGCAAATAAACCCAAACATAACAAACCATAGGAAATCAAAAATTAATTCATGAATTAACAAGATTGCCCTTTTGATGTGCAAATAATCAGTAGATGAATCTCCAAGCTAACACATTGTAATTAAGAAAAGTGCACAAATATGCAATAACAAACTATTCACAAATGAACAGATAATAATAACAAATCATTCACAAAATAAAAATTGATTCGCAAGATCTGCAAAACGCACACATATAAAAGACACACACGCACACACGCGCGCGCGCGCGCGCACACACACACACACAGAGAGAGAGAGAGAGAGAGAGAGGCTTACTTAATATAGTCTCTGGTCCTTTCGTACACTCCACGACCAACATAATAGTGTTCCTTCACAGCAGAAAGATTTACAAACAGAATCATGAAAATTAATGTTAAAAGAAGAGACCATCAAGGCATTGACTTTAACAAAGATCTTCGGATGGAAGGTTAGAGATCTAAGAGCACAAAAAATTAGGGGAAAAGACCTGGTGCATCCACTTAATAAGCCTCACAAGCGACCAACGATCACAGGGCTCGGTCAAACGGTGGCAGAATGGAATTCGAATTAACGCACTAATAAAGAGTTGAATGACAGCATATATGCCAACTACAAAGACATATATCTTGAAAATAGCAGAATCGGTTCCATCCTGCATTGCTTTACTGAAATCAAGAGCTTACATACGTTAGTACCATACCGAGATCAAAGCCTAAGACAATATGATCACAGTTTAAAATTTAGGGGAAATCCAGAGAATGTTCAAACTCACATATAAAGGTAGCATATGACCAGTGACGCGAAAGTAAACCAAATGAAACGACAAAGAATCCGAGTAACAGCCGAACGACGAGATGTAGAATATGCACCGTACATCATCATAATGTCCAGTACACCTGAGTGATATGTTAAGGGAAACGAGAAGAGTGCAGAAAATTATCAGTGTTATGCAAGTGCTTCAAATACGTCAAAATTTTAATTAATAGTTTCCGGAGAGTAATAAAATAGAAAGGCTGCAGTCAAAACTATTTTGAGCTGATAGGTTATATCCAAACTTACTTTCAACAAATTTCATTACAACATATGTAGGCCCAAGACTGAAAACCTCTTTTAAAGTCTTCAAATTTGCATGTCCATTGTTAAAGGCTATGATCGTTAATCCCTAAAGGTAGAAATAAAAGAAACAAAGTCATAAATCTAAACAGGCATCACAGAGTACCATGTAGAACAAACAAATGACATGATTTCTGCAAATGGATCACATAGTTCAAATAAGGACAGGAAGATTAACCAACAGCAATTACCTGGAACATCATAAGAAGAAAAATCCACAGGCGGTGAAAACTATGGTAAAGATGAAAGAAAGTTCGATGCTCCACGAACGACGTCTTTCCACACCGTTTACGTCCTCCAGCAGATGGTAAACCCTGCACAACAAAGAAAACTTCAAGTAAACCACCTTAAAAGTACAAAGAAACAATCATTTCTGAACCATCTACAAATTTTCTTTTTTCAATTAGAAAAAACTCCCTAGACAATTACAAATGGAAGGAAAAAAACAAAAAGTAGTGATGCAAATAAACAAATAAGCTAGAATAGCACACAGTTAGAGCATTTATTTTCTAACATTGAGAGTACTGCTTATTAAAACATATGCACAAACAGTGATTGCATGCAGCATGGCGGTTCTGGAGAAATGTAAATAGAAATGCAAGATGTCTCGAGAAGAATCAAGAATAAAACTCCAGTCTATGAAGTACAGACACGAAAACTTGAGTCCAACATCTATGTCTAACATGTATCTGGCACCAATTCTTGCACGGCACGTCCCCAATATATGTCAGACATACCAGCCATGTCAATCTAAAAAAACCAAGACACAGACACAGCATGTCGGCTTCCTAAACATTTTAAAGATTGTCTCTTGTAAAAGGCAGAGCTATGCTCGGCTTATATGGAAATGAAAAGGGTCCTTTGACAGAGGTCACGCCGTATTTAACAGAACCTCAACACGACATGAGAGGGGGCATCATGTGCTTGTACTAATTCAGATGGATTGGATGTCAGAAAATTTCTTTGGTTAAAGATTTAGAATTTATAGGTGTTAGCCATTAAGGCTTCATATCATTTATTTATTTTTTTGCTTTTTGATAATGTAGTCCTAGGCACTGATGACCATTTCGTTTTTGTAACAATACATATAGAAAATACATATGGCCATGTCTCCAATTGAAAATATATTCCAGGTAAATTCCAGAAAGAAAATTTTCCTACCATCTCAACCTGCTTCAAGTCTCTCAACCTAGAAGTCTGGGGTGTTGCAACTTGTTGCAAGGGCTTATCTTGTCCAGTTTATCTTGCAACTCTCTAATCTAGCCAGTTTATCATGTCCGTGTTTCCTGTCGCATAGATTTGGCTCCAACGTAAAGGGTCAATGCTAGGATGAACAAATTTCTCATGGAGCTTTCCAGATATAAATACTCCAGGGAAGCAAATTTGACAGAATACCCAAAAGATAATGACAACAATGATAAGGATATCTCAAAGAAATAGAAGAAGCTATCTATCAATGAATATCACCCCCACACCACCTAATGGGGATTGCTTTAGTATCTTTAGTCGTAGTTTTTTTTATTTGTTTATTTAGGGCTTGTTTGTTTCGCCGTAAAAGACCATAAGTCGCTAGTGACTTACGACTTTTTAAGACTTACAGTGCTTGTTTGGTCGTAAAGTCATAAAATACAATTGCATTTCACTTACGGTTTATTCTGTGGTCATGCAAATCTGTATTGCAAACAATTAATTGTAATTAAATTAATATTTTTTATTAGATTAATCTTTTTAATTATGAGAACTTTTTAATTATTAGATTAAATATAATTATTCGATTAAAAAATTTTATTAATAATTTTTATACATTTATTTTTTAATATATTTATTTTTTTAATATTTACTAACATTTTTAATTATTTAATATTTGATATTTTATATTTTTAATATTTTTAATTTGTTTTTAATTATTTAATATTTAATATGTTATTCTTATAATAATTTATGTTTAGTATTCATTGACATTTTTTATTATCTTTATTGGCATTTTAAATATTTTTTAATATTTAATTATATTTAATTATAATTATATAATAATTTAATACTTAATATTATTAATATTTATTTTTTAAATTTTTTAATTAATTATATATCATATTATATTTTTAATATATTGAATTAAATTAAAATTTTAAATCATTTAATTTATTAAATTATTATATATTATTAATATTTACTATTATTAGTATTTATTGGCATTTTTTAATATTTTTAAATCCCCAAACAGTTAAATTTGTGGTCAACTTTTTCACTTGCAACTTACATATTACGACACCAATAGCCGTATAAAACACAATACACTTTCCCACTTGCAATTTTACGTTATCAACCAACCATTGTAAAACATATTTACATGTAACTCATTTATAACTGTAAAAGAGTTTACCACTTACGAATTACGACTTACAGTCAATTACGACAACCAAACAAGCCCTTAGTGTTTTAGTCCCATGTTGGAAAAAGTCTTAGTGTGTGGCCTATATAAGGCCAAAAGTTGTATTTAAGTTGGCAGAATATGATGATTTGAATTTACCCCCCTTTTATTGAAGCATACTGATGTGCTTTCAAAATGAATTCTTGCATGCAGATTTGTGAGAGTGGGTAAGATCATCTGGGTATCGATTAGCGAATTAATTAAAATTTATCTTTATTTTCATTCTTAAATTAGTTCTGCACCAAATAGATATCAGAGCTAAAATCATGTTTTTCTTTCCCCTCCTTGTTCCTCTTTTTTTTCTTTCTCCACAAAAATTTTCCTCAATCAAAACCTTAGCCTCCTCTAAAACTAGCCTTCACTTCCACAAAATTCTAAAATCCTAGTTCCACAAAACCCCAAATCCCTCTTTCTTTCTTTCTTTCTCTTCTCTAGTTTCAAAAAAAAATTTGAAACCCTAGATCGGATTAAAAAAAGAAAAGAAAAGGGAAAGAAGAAAAAATGAAAGAAGAAAAAGAAAAAGAAACAAACGAATTGTTCATCTTCTTCTTCCTCTCTCCCAGCCCATTAAACCCTAACCCTCAACTTCGTGCCACCACCTCCTCCTCTGACTTCGCCGTCGCGCCGTCCCGCAGATCTCGCCGCCTTCTGCCGACACGACTGACACCAACCTGACACGGTCACAACCTAGCAGCAACCAGGTCCTCCTGCTGGAACTTCGCGACAGCAACCAGGTCCTCATCTCATCTCCGCTTGCAATCTCGCCGCCGAACTGCAAACCCTCGTCTTTGCCGCCCGATCACGAGGATCTCAGCACCACCACAGCGTCACTATTCGACCGTCGTCGCTGACATATCGCACAGATTGTAATCAACCCTCGTCGCCGACAGAGCCCCGCCGCCACCGTTCCATCCCCTTCGTCGTCGTCTTTATCCTCGCCGCTGAGATCTCCTCACCAACGCCATCTCTCCATCGTCCTCTTTCTGGGCGGCATTGCCGCCGTCCAGAAGCAGCACAGGCCACCGTCGCCATCACTCCGCGCCGCTATCGCTGCCGTCATTCCACGCCATTGTCGCCCGTCGTCTCCCCTTCCCGAACCGTCGCCGCTGACACCAAGTCCTCGCGTGCCCTAGCTGCCAAGCGAAGGGAGAAAAGGGTGAAGTGGGTTGTGGGTTGAAACATCCAAACCTGAATCCAATTTGTTATTTGTTTAAGTTGTCAAACCCGCGAAGCGACCCATCAAAGTCGCGAACCTAACCCGTCACAGTCGCAGGCCCGACCGGCTCACAGCCAAGCACGAGTCGTTGAGAGCCTAAGCTGACGTCAACGGCTCGACTGAGCCAACCTCAAGCGGCCAAAGCCAACACTGACGTCATTGGCTTCAATCTGAGTCAACTCCAAGCTGCGGCTTCTCTGAGCCGTTATTGTTCGCACAATAGCAATTTTACGCCTGTTTCAGCCCTTTCGGTCTGATTCGAGTTTCGTCTGAAACGTTAGGTTCGTAGCTGTCCAGGAGATACTAAAAAAAATTTGCAACCCTTGGGTAACAGATCTGACCTCTACAAGCTCATGTCTGATGCCGATACAGTTTCCTATAGCAGTCCGTAGCGCTTCAGACCCCTTCTCCAGGCTAACTCGAGCCATACTCGAGTCGTTGAGATTTTTTTGGGTAACTTCTGAGATTATGCACTAATTTTCTTCATGGGCTTTTATTTTTGTGGTAGATATATATACACTAATGGTGATGACAAGAAAGTTAAACGAGATATGTATGTGGTTGTTCCGTATTTTCAGGGTTCTAATTATCATTACGGATATGAATATTGAGAAAGCCAACTTGAGAATTTTTTTAGTTATTTCTCACCAACAACTGAGGAAAAATGTCATTATGCCCGATTTAAGTTGGATGGAGAAGCATATTATTGGTGAAAAGACAATCATAAATTATGTCAATCTTGGTTTCTCTTACAAAGTCTTCTTCGTGCTCGGTATGCTCCACACCACCTTCATACAATATCTGCGCCCAAGATTGAACAATAGCCCGAGCCCCAACAAATCACTGATCCTTTCGTTTAGTTTCAGGAGATCCTAAATGACATCCGCAAGCTTCTAGCAAGCCAAGTTGCAAAGAATAACATAGGTCCGAGCCTACAACCCCTATCGAGCCTGATGTTCTTGATGAGCCAGAGCCAGAAGTTGTTGCTGAGTTGGTGCCATTGTAAGAAGAAACTCCTTTTCGGCTCATAAAAATGAAAGTCTCTTATTGAAATTTTTTAAGATATCCAAGCGGAGCCTACCATGGCGCTATTGCCATCATCGCCAGCTATGATGGCGCTATTGTCCCTGAGATCACCTGACATATACGACACTTTGCAGATCTTTCTACAGCAGATATGTTCACAAAAGAACAAGTTTCTTATGGTGCAGAGTACAATTGATTCAGTCTTCGGCTGAGATGACTTGCATCGACATGTTGCATATATCTTGCTCGAGCTACCATCGATTGCAGTCGATTTGCCACGAAAGTCAGTTCCACCTCCACCACTATGGTTCAGACATGATGCATCAATGTTGATATCACAACCACCACTTTGGCCTTATTGAGGATTCGTGATGTGGTTCAGTTCAATCCAGTTATGCTTGCCTTAGTTACCACTGCATTCACCGGAGCATGATGGGGATTGATTTAGTATCTTTAGTCGCAGTTGTTTTATTTGTTTATTTAGTGTTTAGTCCCACATGGATTATGTTGGTAAAAGTCTTTGTGTGTACGCTTGTATAAGGCCAAGAGTTGTATTTGAGTAGGCAGACTATGATGATTTGAATTAAAACCCTTTTGTTGAAACATGCTGATGTGCTTTCAAAATGAATCTCTTGCACGCTGATTTGTGAGTAAGAAATCACATGGGTGTCAATTCCCGAATTAATCAAAATTTATCTTTATTTCTATTTTTAAATTAGTTTTGCATCACCACCACCCAAGAAAAGGAGATGGGCATGTGTGTGTTGGGGGCGTGGTAGGTTCAAAAGGATGCGACTTCAACCCCAACCATGGAAAAAACTATATGACGTAATACACTTACACAAATGTCTTGATTGAAAAATGTTTTATAAATACTACGATCACTTCACCATTTGCCTTGCCTGAAAATTGGAAGAGATCGGGCATATAAAAGCAAAAGTAAATGAGAATATAGATATGCACACACGTACACAAGCTTGTTAACCAAAATGTCACAATGCAAACCAGCATTATCACAGTAATATGGGTTCACTAAAATGTTGAAAGTCTGATAGTCATGCAGAAAAAAAATTTAAAAAGAAAGTAAGTAACAGGGTATCAACAGTAATTTGCCCCATATCATGACAGTTTACCACCTACGACTCTAGCAATATGAGATAACAATAATAAATTTATTGACGCAAAAGTACATTACTAGCCGATGTCGTAAAGGAAAAAGTCATTAGGAATGTCAAATAAGACATTGTTGAGCAAAGGGAAGTGCATTCCATGTGAAATACTACATTCTTGAGGATAATGTTTTGTATTAAAAAATAAACATTACTTGCAGTGTTTCCATGGATTATGTATAAATCATGGCTTAAAATCTTGGTATTGGTACCAGCCAATGATTTTTAGTAACAGTATCACCCATATCGGTAGTCAATATTGGCAATATCAGTCATATTGGCAATATAAGGCCTATTATCGACGATATTGTAGGATTAATATTGTACCGCCAAAACTGGATACAATATTGTTGATACATACTGGAATCGGTCGATTTTTGTTTAAATGGTTCATATTGCATGTTCCAATTGCAAACAGTATTCTAAAAATCGGTTTCATTATTCGTGCGGTCCAACACTGAATAATGATTAATCGGATTAATCAAAAATTAATCGGGGATTAATCGTTTTCGAATATTTTAATATATTTAATTATATTTATACACAACTACATATGAATACATACAGTTAATTGTTGAAAATACCTAAATATTATACAAGACAATATCTAAATGTGAAGTTATAAACCATGATATGATGAACAATAAGACAATATGAATAAATAGTAAAAAAGAAGAATAGAACTTATCTCTTCGCATTAGTAATCCAAGATTTCAAATTTTACAACATAAATATAAATCAAAAAACTTACCAGCAAAATAAGATAAATAAAAAATTAGTCAATTTATCAATTAAAATAATGAGCTTTAAAGAATAATGGAGAAAAATTGCTAAATAAGTTAATTTTAAAAATAATCAAAAATAATAAAAAATAAGTATCACTTTATGGAAAATATACAATAATAAAATATCATAATTCATTTACTATTTAATAAATAACAGTTACTATTTAACAAAAGGTCATTATTAAATCATTAACATCACAACATAAACTACTTAGCGATCCAACACACAAAGTGATAAATTTTTCAAATAAAAAACATATGAAATGCCTAAATGATTAATCGGGGATTAATCGAAGATTAATCGTTTTGAATCAGATTAATCGCCCAAGCGCATAATCAGCGCGATTAATGTAATATTAAGCGAGCTGCCACCGAATAGGATTAATCGGCCGATTAATCGGCCAATTAATCCAATTTTTAGAACAGTGATTGCAAATAAGTACGAGAATTGCCCCTGACAAGCTCAAATACAGAAATATAGAGAGAGAGAGGTTGTGTCATTCCGGAAGGATTTGAGTCCGAATCCTTTCCACTCAAATACAACCCTCTGACATTTGAATACAAGATCCACTCCGTTGAAATTAATCTATATTATTTCAAGTATCTATAAACCAAAAATCAAGTGTTTTGACTATTTTTTGCCCATCCATCAAACGGCGCAAAATGAACAGCTGAAAGTAATGAGCTGGTTAGATCTATGTCTTTAGACATACAAATTCTCGATCTAGCCCTTTGATCATGATCCATCAAGGATTTTTTATATTGTTAGTTTTGGATATTAGATATTAGGTGGTTGAGTTATTGGCTTTGGCCCATTGCCCATATCCAAAGTTGTACTCTATATATATTGAGTCTCTCTAATGAATAATTATGCTTTTGGGTTTATTTGCTAACATGGTATCAGAGCAAATAATAAAACCCTAACCATAAGCGTCGTCTTTCTCCTTTCTCTCTCCAACGCCTTCACCACCCTCGCCTTCCTCTCTGTAGTTGTTCCCTAAGCCTCATCGAAGCCTCTCGAGGCTTCCTGCCACCCTTGTCGAAGCCCGGTGAGGCCTCTTGCACCCTCGGTGAAGCCCAGCGAAGCCTCCTGCACCTTCGTTATAGTCCAACAAGGCCTCTTGCCCTCCCCGCAGTCTCCGACGAGGCCACCATTGCTCCCTGCTGACTTAGACGAGGTCGATGTCACATCTTGAAGCCCCTGAAGGTCCGACAGCGTTTTTCAGGGGGTTATATGACCAGATCTGGTCATATCTCCATCGGATCTGGCTGTTCGATGCTGAAAACCAGTTCTGTTGATGCTAATCTTGCTGGCCATGCCTATATCTGGTAACTAAATCAGTTGTCCTTTGATTTATTTTTTTACTCTTACTGGTTGTTCCGTGTGTTTCCTTGATTGGCAGCGATGTCGATGGCTACAAGTCCCTCTTCCACTCTAATCTCCTCACCGACAGTTGAGACTTCTATACTCAAAACGGTTTTGGGGACTATGATAAAGTTAAATGGCTCTAATTACTTGTTATGGGCACAGGCATTTCTGCATTTTCATTGGTCCTCAGAACAAGTTGGCTTACCTAATTCAGTCTCCACCTGCTGCTCTAGATCTTATTTGACCTTGCTTATTTTGTGATAACTTGGCTCCTTAACAACTTGTAGGAGAAGATTAGTGGTAGTCTCATATTCTTAACTACTGCTAAGGAGATGTGAGACATCCTAAAAGTGATATATGAAAATGAGAAGAATCCCTCGAGGTTGTTTAAGATCTATGAGCATTTATTTGAGCTAAACGGGAGATAGATTTGTGTCTGAGTTTTCGTTTGAGATAGATTTGTGCCTCAGTTTTATAGAGAACTCAAGAGTTTGATCGATGAGTTAAAGATGCATTAGCCTACTATTACTGATGTAGTGACACTGAAGGGATATAGTCAGAATCTCGCAGTGTCAAAGTTTTTGTCTGGCTTGAGTTCCTCACTACGATCCCAGGTGAGATAGTATTCCCACTTTGATTGTTGTTTTCTCTAGAGTTATGTGTTTTTCTACTGGAGCTGATGTGTCACCATGCACTATCTATTGAGTAGTCTGCTATGGTCTCTGAACGTGGCAGAGGTCGTGATCGTGATCTTTGAGGGGGCATGGCTCATTTGGAGGAGGTCGTGGCTCCTATTGTGATAACAGAATGTTGCTGATAAAGGACTCAAGCAATATAAGCATTGCGGGAGGAATAACCACATCCCTGAGAAGTGCTAGGAGAAGTTTAGTTGCCCTGAATGGGCACAACTTGATGATGCTGACACTCCTACCCCTGATGATACTACTCATTCATGCTCCTTCAGCCACTCACGCTGGTTCTTCTGACTTCCCCATTGTTGTTCTTTCACAGAAGTATAATAGACTGCATCAGTTCGAGTTCTCTCAGAACAGTCATTCAGTGACTCATGCATCATCTTCAGGTATGAATGCATACATCATTTCTCCTCAAAAGCTTTTGATATAGACTCAGGAGCCTCATCACACATGACAGTTGTTAAGTAAAAATTCGTTTTGTTAAATCTTTCAAACAAATCCCCTTCTGTTAATATTGTTGATGGTACTCAGTCACATGTATTAGGCAATGGGGTAGTTTAGGCTACTTCATCCTTAACTCTTATTGATGTCCCATATATTCTAAAATTTCATGTTAGCGTATTATCTATCAGTCAGTTTATCAAACATAATACCGGCAAAATAATATTTTTCCCCTTTTCATTCTGTTGTTCAGCACGTGTCGACTGGAAAGAGGATTGGTTAGGAGCATGAGAGAGGAGGCATGTACTATTTGAATGAACGAGTAACCGCTATTGGCTTAGTTGCAGGTCAACCTACTCATGTTGGCGTCTGGGTTATTCTTCTGTGCAAAAGTTGAGGTCTGTATTTCTTATTGAGTCTTTTGTTTCTACTTTAGATTGTTAAGTCATGTAAGTTAGGCAAACATAGCCGTGTCACTTATCAGAGTCGAGTCAATAACCGCAGTAGTTCTAAGTTCGATTTATTCCACTCAGATGTTTAAGGTCCTAGTCGTGTGTCTTCAGTTAAAGGCTTTAGATATTTTATCACTTTTATTGATAATTTCTCTCGCATAACTTAGTTGTACTTACTAAAGAGAGGTCTGAAGTTTTTGGTGTTATTGAATTTTTTTAATGAAATAAAACACCAATTTTCTACTTTTATTCATATGCTTTGTACTGATAATTCCTTAGAATATGTGAAAAATAATGTGCCTCTCTTTTTTTCCTCAAAATGAGATTATTCATCAAATTTCTTGCTCACATACATCCCAACAGAATGGCATTGAACGCAAACATATACGCATTCTAGATGTTGCTAAAACCATGATGATACATATGCATGTTCCAAAATATTTGTGATATGATGTTGTGTTAAGTGTTTGTCACATGATTAATAGGATGCCCTCATCTGTTCTTAATGATCAAGTTCTATTTTCTTGTCTTTATCCTAATAAAAGTTTGTTTTCCATGGCTCCTCGTGCTTTTGGTTGTACGTGTTTTGTTCAAGACTTATCTTCTGGCTTGGATAAATTATCCCTTCGGTCTATCTAATGCGTCTTTGTTGGGTATTCTTGAACTCAGAAAGGATACTGGTGCTACAATCCTTCCAACATGAAGTATTTTGTATCTACAGATGTCATGTTCTTTGAGTCTGTTTCATACTTCTCTCCACAAAGTCCAATGATTGCATCAGAGTTGATTATCCTTCTTTCGTTGTATGTTTTGTTGCTTGCATCTGCTCATGTTCTTGATGTCTCTTCACCAAGACACTACAGATCCACCTGCACCAAAGCCTCTTCGGGATTTCAGATATGTCTACACTCATCGGCAAAAAATTCTTGCCTCTAAACTAGTCTTAATTGATTCCTCCTCTCCAGTGGAAGGTCCATCTCCTCAGCATTAGCACCTCCCTAGGATCTTGATGCTCCTATTGCCCTCTGCAAAGGTAAACGATTTTGTATTGTTCATCCTATTTTTCAATTTGTTTCTTATAATCGTCTTAATCCCTCTTTTCACTAGTTTACCTTGTCGTTGTCTTCAATATCTATACCTAGGTCATATGAGAAGGCTATATTAGTACCTACCTGGAAGCAAGCAACGGATGAGGAGATGATTATCTTGTTTCTTGAGGAACTTGAGAGTTGGACTCTGCACCCATAAATGATGTTGTCGGTTATCGCTGGGTCTACACTTTATAGTATCGCACAGATGGTTCGGTGGATCAGTACAAGACCAGACTTGTTGCCAAAGGTTATACTCAGACCGATGGCGTGGATTATTTTGAGACATTTTCTCCAATTGCTCGGTTGAACTCCATCAGGATTATATTCTCTTGTTGTCAATCTGTCGTGGACTTTATTCCAGCTAGATGTCAAGAATGCCTTCTTGTATGGTGATTTGCAAGAGGTCTATAAGAAGCAACCTCCGGGTATGTTGCTCAGGGGGAGAATAAATTATGTCATCTCAGGAAGTCAATATATGAACTCAAGCAGAGTCTACGAGCATGGTTTGAGAAGTTTAGCATCAACATCTCTGGCATTGGTTTTCATCGTTGTCACTCAGATCACCCTGTCTTTGTTCGGCGTACTAAGTCTGGTTTCGTAATTTTAGCAGCGTACATTAATGATATTCTGCTGACTGTGAGTGATTTAGCTGGCTAGTGAAAACAAAAGAATATCTTAGGCATCATTTTGTGATCAAGGACGTAGAGGTAAGCTAAATACTTTCTGGGCATAGAGGTTGCACATCAAAAATATAATGTACTTCTTTCTCAACAGAAGTATGCTCTGGATCTTCTAAAGGAGACAAGATTTTTGGGGTGCAATATAAAATCTACCACTAGATATTACATCTTTATTGGAGGAAATCTTGTGACTTGGAGGAACAACAAACAAGATGTGGTATCTCGATCTAGTGCAGAGGTTGAATATAGAGCTATGGGTCATATTGTTTGTGAGATGATGTGGCTGAAGAATCTATTGATGGAGCTTGATTTTAGACAGCATGGACTTATGCCTATGTATTATGATAATCAGTCAGTAATCTATATTGCTCAGGATCATGTGTTTAATGAGAGGACTAAGTATATTGAGATTGACTGTCATTTAGTTAGAGATGCTTAGACCAAGGAGGTAATTTCTCTTCCGTTCACACCATCCTCAAAGAGATTGGCATATCTTCTTACCAAAGCGATTTCGCCACAGGTACTTTTTAACTTATGTAGCAAGCGGAGCATGATAAATACCTATGCTCCAGCTTGAGGGGGAGTGTTCGTTTTGGATATTAGAAATTGGATAGTTGGGTTATTGGGCTTTGGCCCATTACTCATATCAAAGTTATACTCTATATATATTGAGTCTCTCTAATGAATACTTATGATTTTGGTATTATTTGCATATATATATATATATATATATTATATAATATATATATATATATTATATATATATATATCTATATATATATATAAAATAGAATTTTCTGACAGGAAAGAAAACAATACAGACCCTTATCAGATTAATTTTTTTTACTATGACAAATGCAAAACTTTAGACATCAAACTCACTATAAAGATTTAATAATATTTTGGGGGTACGTAATTATTATGGGCATAGCCTCAGTCACTGACCTTAGAACCCTTACTGGGCTTTGAGAAAAATGGAGAGTTCAGGCGCCATGGCCAACCAAGCTGAAAACAGTGTAGGGACCTGAAATAATGCAAAAAGAAATTACCAGGCACATTAAGAAAAACCGGGGGTGTCTTTGTCTTCTGTTCTTTCCTCTTTTTTTTATTTTCTTTCTCTTTCTCCTTTTTCTCCCTTCTTTTGGAAGGGGTAAACAATCCAAAATATTGGAAATTTAGACTTACCAAAAGTACTCGTTGAAATCATCATAGTTTCTCCAGGCAGAATGTGGTGCCCGTCCATTGTCATTGCTAGCAGCTTCCTGGATAGAATGGAGTCAATTACTTCAGGTCTAGACCAGTAAATCGAGTTGGGAGAAAAAAGATAGGATTAAACAATATCTGATGAAATTACCAGCTACAAAACACAACTGAGTGCATATAAAGTTGTCAAAGAAACTAAATCCTAGCATGGTCAGGATCTACTCTTCCTTTATATGACTTAAACAAAAGAACAAAAGAATTTCATGATCATGGATGACACTGTGATCCTTGTAGGCCTGGAAGAACCCTCTTCAAAAGCAACCCCCACAAAACCTGATATTAGATTTACATTATTAGTACAATGGTTTACCTCTGTATGCTTCCATCTACAGAAGGTTAATTCTATGTACTTAGGCATATACTAAGCAATAATTGGTTTATACATAATTGTCCAATGTGAGCATTGTAGCATAGAGAAGGTTCATTTATAAAATTAAGTATGCAGATTGCAGTAAAAAGTAACCATCTACTACTTTTATCTATCAATTTCTGGGAATCAAACTCACGGTCATCATTCTTTGGGATTTCTTGTTATAGCATGTCATGATGACCATTAAAGAGCTTAACATATTTCTCACATAAAGCATATTGAAGTATTAGGATTCATTGATACTAAATTAATAGTGTACAGTCTTAAACAGGCTCTCACTATCGTACGTGTCAGAATCTGGGAAGAGAAAGATTAACCCTAGATGGGGATTAGTCTCTTTTTTATATAGATAAAATAAAGTAGAATTACAATAATACCCTTACTTGCTACTCACTCTAATACTCCCTCTTAAACTAGAGCATAGACCTCAATTATGCCCAACTTGTTCCAAGGACTAAAAAAACTTCCTAAATAAAGCTATTCTAAAAAAATTGAGAAACAAATAAATATTGTAGTTGTTCAAAACAAATAATGAATTGCTAATCTAATGCCATATTGTTGAATCATTGATGTCGAGATGTCGATGCTAAATTTACCAATCAAAATAGTTATGCGCGAAAATTGCATAAAAAATCTCTCTGGTTACAGTTAAGATTTTAGAGTTTCTCAAACTCAGCAGAAGACAGTTTTAAGAGACCTCCGAACTCAGTAAACGTGAAAGTTTTGAGAGATCCTCAGACTTGGTACATAAAGATGAGGACCAGGAACGAGACACATTTACCACACGATCACTAGATAAGATCATAAGTGCAGAGCAACAGTATCAAATAGTTGCAAACAACATAACAGAAGCATCAGATAACCATAAAATAGTCTTCAGAAAGCAGTAGAAACCATAGATGATGCAGCAGTTTGATACATGGATAATAGCACTATAGGGACGGCAGTTGGAGACCAAATAGAATCAGCAGGAAGCAACAGCAGCAACAATTAGTGCAGCAGACATGCAGCAGATGAAGAAAAGCACTCAACAGTACCTAACAGAGATGAAAAACCACCCGACAAAGCCTGCATGAGTTGCCGAAGGTAGAGGAGAGGTCGAGGAGGGCTGTTGAAGGCAGAGAAAAGGCCTGCCGGGGTGCAACAGTGATCGAAAGATAGATCTTGAGGCAACGTAGCACTTGGCAGAGAGATCTATGGGTGCAGCAGTATTCAGGAGACAACAGCACTTGGCAGATAGTTCTGGAGGCCCAACAGAGCACGGCTACTTGATCTGGATGCACAACAGAGCTCGGCAGAGAGTTCTGGAGCAGTGCAGGCTATAAGAGATGAACAAGATGGATCTACAGGTGAGAATAAACCTGTGTGGAGGCACTGGAAGGCTTGGGAGACAGATCTGATGTTGCAGGAAGAATCTGCAGTTGAGAACAGCGGCGGGTAGGGGTTTTCTTTATGATGAAACAGAGATGGTTGGAGGTAGACAGGGTGGTGGCTGGTTATTGATGATGAGAGGAGCCATAGCTAGGGTTACTGTTTATGGAGAGAGAAGAGATGGCATTGATTAATGGATAATGATGGAGGTGCAAGTGGTGATAGAAGAGGGATCAGTCTTATACCATATTAGAGTTTAAGGAATAAACGGCTTAAACCCGAGATAGGGATTAGCCTCTCCTTTATAGATGAAATAAAGATAGACTTATAATAGTACCGTTATTTGCTACTCTATTAGTATCCAAGGACCATATGGCATGACACCTTATGTTAGCTGCTATATGATGCATTAATCAATTTCCTTCGATGGGACATAGACAACATGAAGAAAAGGAATTTGCAATAGTGAACTCTATGTCCCACAACTGACATTCCCATACATTCAATACAGTTGAGTTGGCCATAATTACCTTGATAAATCCTCGAAAAGATTAAACGGACAGAAATTTTGATAAGTAAAAAACATGATATGCCAGTATATTGAAGCAAAAATGCCCACAACCTTGTAGAACAGCCACTCTAACTACATCATGTGTCATCTAGCCGCTAAACAAGTTTCCTTGAAATATGGGTTACTCGATCATTTCCACATCATTGTGCATGTCCTCACAGTAATATTATTTTGCTATCTGCCGACACTTCCATACACATACCATGCCAGCTCCTTGAAGATATCCTCCTGTATCTATAAAGCTAACATTTCTTTATGTTGCGATTATTGGAACAAGTTTGGTAACATTCAATTAGATTTTCTACAGATTAGATCAAGTCGAAATTCTAGTTTTCCCTCATTTAACGCCAAGGGATACAACACTGCTTAGTAAGGTCACAAACCCTCCGGTCTATGTAGCACGGATACAGCCACTCTGATGCAGACATGACATGCGGATACATGACAGATTCTTAAAAATAAACCGACAAGCGTGTCTGACACGTTTTAGATACGACATGGCTCCATGATAGGAGTATTCGTGTTGCATAGTCTCCAGTTTTCAACAATATGTATAAACACTCTAAGTGCAAAATAGCTTGCTTTCATTGTATAAACAATTCGTGCTGCATAGTCTCCAGTTTTCCCACAACAGCAGCATTGTTGAGTGCCGACACCAACTCCCAAGTTTTCTCGAGAAATAAGAGTATCCATCTCCTCATTCACGGCTTGCTTCCATACAGGCACCAATAAAGTCTCCTCACAAGACTTGGATATAGACTCAAAAGACAAGGATAGAGCAATCTGATGAATCTGTGTAAGATGGTTATAGGAAACAAAATTTAAATAAGATGATCAGTGCAAGACCGTTTACCTTTTCGAAGGGTCATGAGAGCATCAAGATCAAAGGGAGGTGATGATGGTTGAATAGGACTGTCTACCGGAGAGGGATTGACCGGAACTAATTCAGAAACAAGAACTTTTTTGCAATGTGTATATGGATTCAAAAATCCTTAACTGGCACCAGTACTGGTGTTGATGCATGTGGCTCTGAAGTGTCTCTAGGTGGCACTGGCGAAGAATCAGCAGAAGTAAGTGCAGGCAAAGGCAGAGACAGTGGAAGAGGAACAGACACAGATGCAGTACCAGGAACCGGTGGAGAAAAATATGGAACAGACACAAAGAACGTGACGTTGGCAGACACGAAATACATTTTGGTAGAGGGATTGTAACATTGGTATCCTTTTTGAGTTCGAGAATATCCAACAAAGAATGTAATACCCATATATTGAAATACATGAGTTAAAAAATAGTATTTCCATGTGTATTTATAATTTATATTAATTATTATTTAGGAAGAGTCATTTTAATTATTACGAATTAATAATACCATTATTAATTATTTTATTATTATTATTAGTGTTATTATTATTGTTATAATTATTGTTATTATTATTGTAATTGGTATTACTCTTATTTCCATTTCCATTTCCCAAGCCCAAACCCATCTTTCCTCATCTCCTTTCCTTCCATGTTTATATCTTTTTCATGCAAGCCAAAGCCTTCATTCCTATTTATTTTTAATTTATCTCAACCCTAATTCCCTTTTTATTCCTTTTCTTTTTCATTTTCCTCGAAGCCCACAAGCCTTTAGGCCTTTCAAAAAAAAAGAGAAAGAAGGAAGTAAAAACACATTCATAATGTTGCTGCCAATCTTCAAACCCCAACAGCCCCATACTTATACCAAAGCCTTAACCATCAAAGCATGTTGGGTTTTGGTTAAAAGGAGGAACCAATTTTTATTTAACCCTTTAAACTTCCCCTTCTTTTTCCCAATTTTCCACCTACGCCTTTCCCTCACACTCCCCACGTTCCCCATGCCGCACCCATTCTTCCCCACGTCCTCCACCTGTTCTTCCCTCTCTCTATCTCATTTCTCCCCACTGTGATCCATCACCATGGTAGCACCCACGGCAGCCCTGTCGAGCCCCAAACACCCACAACCCTCTTCCTCGCACCCAAGCACGAGCTTCCCTCTCCCTTGCAGCGCGCCTTGCCCGAGCACACCAGGTCGTGACCTCTTCCCCTGCGCCTGGCCCTGGCTCCCCCACCAGCGCCCAAACCCCCTCTGTTGGCGGCTTGCTCCTCTTTTGGCTGAGACTCCAATGCCCCTTCGCTGGCAATTGTGCACACCGGATCACCCCCATCCAGCCCCTCTAACAGCACCCCCTCCTTATCTGCGCAGCCGCGCACCGCCACGCACACCCACGTCCAGGCCAGTTGAGGCACCCTCGTGACTTCTCCCACCTCCACGGCAGCGCTGTGCGCATCCTTTCCCCTTGCTCCCTCCTCCATGTGTGTAGAATCCAACCCTAACTTCCCCTGCATAGCCGCCCCTTTCTCTGATTTGCGCACTCACCCAACAACCATGCACCCGCAACATCCCTTCCTCCATGACATCACCCAAACGCCTTCCCGCCTTGCCGTCCGGCGAAAGCCTGCACTCCTCCTTGATCCACGGCAGCACATAGAAGCCCCGAACACCACTCGGCGAGCTCCGCAACGCTCCGCGGCATCCCGATCTAGTCCGCGGGAACTTCAGCGAGCCATCGACCCCCTCCGCGCCCTCCGATCTCCGTCGTCGAGGCCATGAACTCACCCGCGACCTCCGTCTTCACCACCATGGCCAAGCTCTCCCTGTCTTTCCCCTCTTAGGTTCATTCTTTCTCTCCCTATTTGTATATATAAAATATGTGTATACATTACTTATGAAAGGGTGAGTAATTATGTGTTATAATTATATGATATGTACATACTATGTGCATGGGTGTTTTAATGTGTGCATTTGTTTTCATGTGTGCGTTTGTGTGAGGGTGTGTGTGTTCCTGTGAGTGTTTGGATAAAAGTTAAGTTGTGTATGGGTATTTATTTAAGTATGTATGTATTATGTGTGCATTAAGGTGCGTGCGTGACTTCAATATGTATGGGTGTATGATGGGTATGTATGTATGCGTGTATGTAAGTGGTGTGTATGTGTACGGGTGTATGTTCGTGTGAGTTCATGGGTTGGGTTACATGTTCAGCGTTTCGAACCCGTTTGGTGAGATCCAGACCCACTGCAAGAGATCTAGACCCGATTCGGATTGATGTTCTTTGTGGACCCGATAGACTAGCGATTCAAAAACCGACCCATAGGATGATCCGAAGATTCGTACCGGTTCGTGCAGTGAAGGTCAGACGGTGATTCAGTTCCAAAATCGCGTCATTTTATGTAAGTGTTTACTCTTGTATCATTTTCTCAATTTATCGTTGTCAGTAGTGTTTACATGTTACTTGAATTATTCCATGTGACCATCTGCTTTATTTTACCAGTTTGATTTCCTGTATCACTTCATAAGACATCAGTGAGTATCCACTTTAATTATATAGTTGATTTGAGTGTTTATCAGCATCATTTCATGTGTAGAGGATTACCACTTCTGATTCAGGACTAGTTATGGAATACCTTAGACAGTGACTCGTTCCGATCTATTGATTGGCTGGATTAGTTCATGTTTGAGCATCAAATATATATGAACCTTGTAATTTTATATGGAGACATTATATTTTTACCATTTCATGTGTAGATGATTCCCATTTCAGATTCAAAACTAGTCGTGATGGATGTTAGACAGTAACTGGATTGATCTTGAGATGTTTGGATCGTGATTATGATTAGATGTATATTTTATGTGGAGTGTTTATCAGATTTGTTAATTATTTATTTGATAATTACTCAGACAAGAATTTAATTGGACTTAGTGAGAGTTGGAGTTGACTTGAGCCCTATATTTGTTACAGAGGATTTTAAATAATGTTTTGATAAGATTGATGTAGTTGGATTGATAATTGTGAGTATTTGGATTTATGTACAGATTATATCGTTCGAGTACAGATGATGCTTTGTTGATGTTGAGTATTAGAAGTAGACATTTCGAGATTTTATGTAGCTTGAGAATGTCCCACTCCCTAGTTATGACTTGATTGGGATTGGAACTATTGGTAATATAACTTAGACGATAATCAGATTTAGATCTCGAATTTAACTGGCTCATGATGGTAGTTATATGAGTAGATATCTGGATGACATTATCAGTAGATTTGATTATTCTTATTGATGGTAAAAACTTGCGAAAGTTTAGTCGAATTGGAGATTCTTATTAAAAGGACAGGATCTTGGACTTGTCAAGTAAACTCAATTGGATTGGAGTTGACGTGGGGGTTGAGGAATAGATGTTAATTGGGTTGACCTGACCTGGTGGATTTTAGAGATATATATACTTGATATGTTACTTGAATAATTGAGTTTCGGGATCTTGTGATTGACCTGAATAGAGTGAGAGTATGTGATGATCTTGATCGAATTGGAGTATGGGGATTTGATCAGATGTATCAGAACATGTAGTTATTTCAATTAATGAGATTGGATTATATTGGTAACTTAGAAGATGAATACACTGATTACTTGGGGGGATCAGTGTCTAAACTTTGTTACTGTAATTATTTATGTTACTAAAAGTTACTAAGAAAACATCGTTAGACCGTAACGCTCGTTACAGCTCTATTCATCGTTTATTCGATTACTATTACTGTACTGTCACCACATCGTCCCAGTATTCTAGGCAACTTGATATATATGATTGATTGTAGACATTTGATTATACTAATGACCTGACTGTACACCTAACACCCGATTGGACATCTACTTTTGTCTGACTGGTTTTATTACTTTCTATTTATGTTTTATATATTATTTCTGTTTTATTCCAGTATATATGTTTCATAATCTGCTCACATTTATATTCACATGCCTTCCCTTTTATTCTTACACATAAACTAGGAGTTCTGACCCCCTAAATATGCATATCCAGATCTGGGCTATTTATTGTTGACCAGGTATTTGGAGAAGATCACATGCACCTTGAGGAGTTGGAGTCTCTCTTCCTGATTATCGGTATCCCTGCTCTTTTATGCATGTTACTCCTTAATTCTCTTTATATCGTATCCAGTCACATTTCATATTTTTATTCTTATGCTATCATTGTGTTAGATATTATATGTATTATTGCAGCGATTTTTAGTGCATGTATAGATGATTATATAGCTTATTCAGGTTATTTTAGGCTTCGCATGTATACGTAGGGCATTTTTCTCGCGTATATACGTCGTCGACTCTCGTCGCAACTCTGTTTCCACGTATTTTGGAAAGCGGGGCGTGACAAAGACACATTTGATAGATCTAGTAGACAATTTATCTACCCAGGAGATAAATCCTGAACAAAACAAGTACAGCCACCCGTGGAGTCATAGAGAAAAAGTTTTGTGAGGATGGAGACAAGAGAACGAAATTTTTCCACCAAGGACAGATGAGAGCATCATATTAATCAGATGACAAGCACTTAACACAACGTTGGATCATAAATATTTGGAAACATGCATATGAAACATTATGTTCCTAGCAACATCCAGAATATGCCTATGTTTGCGTTCAGCAATTCCGTTTTGTTGGGATGTATAAGAGCAGGATGTCTGGTGAATAATCTCATTTTTCGAACAGAAGATAAACACATCATTTTTAACATACTCCAAGGCACTGTCAGTCCGAAGCACACGAATGAAGTAGAAAACTGATTTTTTTATTTCATTGAAAAGGAGTTCAATTACATTAGAGACTTCTTACCTCTTTCAGTAAATACAACCAAGTCATGTGAGAGAAGTCATCAACAAAGAGCAAAAAATATCTAAAACTTTTAATTGAAGGGACACAACTAGACCCCAATCATCGAAGTGGACTAACTCAAAAGGGGATCTACTATGAATTGTGACTCGACTTGGATAGGTAGCACGATGATGCTTAACTAACTCACAAGACTCACATCCTAAAGAAGAAATAGAAGACGCAACAGGGACGACGGCCCTTAGCTTTTGCACTGATGGATGACCCAAGCGCCAGTGTCAGAGTACAAGGGATCAGGCTGATCTGCAACCAATCCAGTAGGGGCCACTCTGTCATCCAAATAGTACATGCCTCCTCGTTCACGTCCCGAACCAATCATCCTCCCAGTTGACAGGTCATGAAAGACACAATGAGAAAAAAAAGTAATTTTGCAGTTATTATGCTTTGTAAATTAACTGATAGATAAGAGGCTGACAGAAAATTTTGAAACATATAGGACATCAGTAAGTGTCAAGGATGGAATAGCACGAACTACCCAATTGCCCAATACAGGTGAATAGGAGCCATCAGCAATTTTAACAAAAGGATAAGTATTTGACAGGTTTAATAACATAAATATTTCTTCAATACATGTCATGCAGGATGAGGCTTGAGTCTAAAATTCAAGACTTTTGAGGAGAGACAATATAGGCATGCATACCTCAAAAGAATGCATGAGTTGTTGAATGACCATTCTGAGGGAACTCTAACCGACATAGTCGATCATATTCCTCCTGCAATAGTATAACAGTGGAGGAGCCAGAAGACCCAGGATGAGTAGATGAAGAAATCTGAGTATCACATCGGGCATGCGGATCAAAATCAACTAGCTGCGCCCACTCCAATTGACCAAACTTCATCCAGCACTTCTCAGAGATACGATTATTCCGACCACAATGCGTACAGCGCCTCGGTCCCTTATCAGACGCATTCAGTCGTCCAACAAGAACATTGTGGCCTACGCCAAATGAGCCGCGTCCTCTAAAGTCGCGACTACGACCACGACCTCTACCACGTCCAGAGTACTTGACAAACTGATCAATAGAGGATGCAAAGGATGCATCAGCTCCGGTAGAAACACGCATGACTCTGGAGAAAGTGACAGTCAACGTGGGAATATTATCTCCTAGTATCTGACCTCGCACCTGAGATCTGAGTTCAAGATTTAGGCCAGACAGAAACTTCGACCAACCGAGATCCTGAGTGATACCCCCGCAGTGTCGCTGCATAGGTTACAGCAGGTTGATGTATCTCCAACTCATCAACCAAACCCTTGAGTTCTCTGTAGAACTTGGCCTCAGTCTTATCTCCCTGTTTTGGTTCTAACAGACGCTCATAGATTTCAAAGACCCTCGAAGGATTCTTCTCATTGTCATATATCACCTTCAGGATATCCCACATCTCCTTAGCAGTAATTAGGAACATAACACTATCACCAATTCTCTCATCCAAACTGTTGAGGAGCCAGGTCATAACAGAATAATCTCAAGTAAACTAGGTCACATAAGGAGGATCTTAACAGTCAGTGGAGACTGTAGTAGATGAGACAGCTTGTTCTAAGCACCAATGAATATGCGAAATGCCCAAGCTCATAACAAGTAATTAGAGCCATTCAACTTCACCGCAGTTCCTAACATCGTCTTGGATACAGAAGTTTCAACTATCGGTGAAGAAATCAGAGTGGAGGAAGAAGTCATATCACTCGATGTCGTACCCAATCAAGGATAAATACCGGAAGCAAGCAGTAATAGTCAGACAGCTAATCAGATTATGCCTGATTTAATATCCAGATGGAGGCAATCAAAACATAAAAGTAGTTAAAAGACAGGCTAGATCAAATTAGACCAGAGTAGGCATAGAGATAAGCCAGAGCAGATCATAACCATGAAACAGGAAGCTTCAAAATAAATAGCCTGAAAGACGTAGCAGAGTCTAAGAAGACTCAGAGATAGCCTAAAAAGGCTCAGTGGAGTCTATAAAGACTAGAGATAGCCTAGAAAGGCTCAATAAAGTCTATGAAGACTCAGAGATGGCCTAGAAAGGCTCAACGGAGTCTATGAAGACTCAGAGGTAGCCAGAAAGACTTCACAAAGTCTATGAAGACTCAAATATAGCCTAGTAAGGCTTAAAGATAGTCTGGGATCACAGAATAGAGCAGAACACACCCCAGATCTGATCTAAACAGATCAGTCTAGATCAAAAATTAACAGCCATATCAATTTTTAACCTTCGCAACATTGCGCAGGTTGGAAAGGGCTGAGGCAGCCCTTGGAAAGGGCAGCAGGACCTAGAGATCCTTGGAAGGGGCGGCATGGCTTTGGATGGCGGCGGCGGCCCTTGGCGCCTGGAGGTCCTTCGTCAAGGTTGAAGGGGCCTCTGCAGCACTTGGGAGGGGCGACAGCGGTTGGGAAGGGAGAAGAGGTGTTATGGAGGCTTCTAGAGAGCAGAGCGAGGGGAGGGGAGGAGAGGATGACAGGTAGGTTTTTGTTTATGCTCTGATATCATGTTAGATTAACAAAACCTAGAAAAGCTTAGTTTATTAAAGAGTTATCATCTCAATATATAGAGATTACAAACGGGTATTGGGTTATGGGTAATATAAACCCAATTACCCAATTACCTTATTATCTCTCTAAACCAACACATCTGTATAGATGATCCACTCCATTTATCTTGATGTACATGTCCTTAAAATGATTGTGTATAAGAAATTGTATACTTTTGATATTTTTACACTTACCCATATATATAAACACATGTATACATCCACTCCTAGGGCTTAATACACATATACACAAAACACATACACATACACATATATACATACATGTATTGGTGAGGCTTTAATACTCGCAGAGCATAAGTAAGCTAGTTATGCATCTTATGCCCAAATATAAGCGTATAATATTAAAAAAAATGGACCATCCACTCCATTCATCTTCATCAAAATGTTTTAAAAGGATCATGGAAAAAAAATTCATGCATTTTGAAGGCTAATTGCTCGTGCATCTAGTAACTGTAACATGAACAATTTCTAATTGTCAGAAAACCGTTCATTCTGCCACCACTTACAGTATAGATATACAATCTTCAAAATGCATTATTTCTTCTGTATCAATCTTTCAAAATATGTAGATAAAGATTAATGTGATGGATTGTCTAATTGTGTGCAAAATAAAAATTTCGTATTAAAGCATCACTCATATATGTATGCTTATATGTATATGCATGTGTGTATCTATATGTTTGTGTGCAGAGGAGAGAGATTTTGCTACTTCCAAAATGATTTTAGAGCTAAGTTGTTCCCATTCAAATTCAATTTTAGGCCACTAAAATGGAAGATCCACTCTCTTATGGTGCGTTTGATACACAGGATGCAAAATTTTCCTCTAGCATTACATTCCCATGAACATATTCACGGCATTATATTCCTGGGAGTATTGTAGTTTGGGATAATTTCCGTATTCCCGTGAATCCAACATTCTCATATTTGGTAAACAGAAAAAAAAAAATACCCCAGAATTTGATATTTTTAAGAATACTTTCCACAAATTATTTATGTGAAAATAGAGACCAATATCTAAACACATCAATAACATCTGGGTAGTAGCAAAAATCGACTAACATATCTCACATAAATAAACAAATAACTTGTGTCACCATTTTGACAAGCATTTTGTAACATAAATCGACAAATTCTAAAAATTGCAAAGCAATCGCTTAGGGAAAAAATAATAGAATAAACTCATCATAGCTAAAGAAAATCATGTTCAATTTCTAAAATTCATGATCTCTGAACCAAATAACCTACTAGTAACTACTGCATATTTTGAAACAAATACATAATCAAAGTCTTCTTCATTATTTATCCAGAAAAATACTACTATATGATATTATGTTTCACCATTAAGCACCATCTTGTTGTGTTCAATCTCATTTCAGGAGGAAACTCGAAAAAGGTGTTGGTCTTACTTCGACCTTTACCAAGTATGACTACAGTCTTTATCTTCTTTGTATTAGTCAGACGTTCAATTCGCATTATTTTTATAGCGACAATATTTCTCTTTTCGGCATTAGCTATGTACAAGAAACATCCCACTAATTTTGCAATATTGTTACCAGCATTCTCGACAAAATCACCAAGTTTTGCCAATATCATAATTTCTGATGAATAATATATATTTAAAAATTCATGTGTATGAACATGCGAGAAGTCAGGGGATAAGGGATGATAGAGAGTAACAACTGAGAAAGGAGAGAAAAAAGAGAGAAGAATACGAATTTGAGGGAAGAGTGGAGGAGAGAAAAGGGATGAGAAGGACGACAGTACATGATCTAGGCAAGGGAAGAAGATGAGAACTCCTTGTGATTCTCTTTTGAGAGAAGTTATTGGTGTTAGAGAGGAGTCGCTCGCTGGGGGGGGGGGGGGGGGGGGGGGGGGGGGGGTGAATAACGCGAGAGAGAGAGAGAGAAGAGAGAGAGAGAGAGAGAGAGAGAGAGTCCATTGGTCGTGATCGGCAAAACAAGAAAAGTGAGATCATAAAATTTACTTATAATGGGATAAGTATCACCCACCTCTTATGATAGGCATTAAATTCCCATGAATTGGGGTAATTTAATGCCCATGGAAATCTTTATTCCTGAGAATTCTAATTACCATTATGCCAAACGCCAGAATTTTAAGTGGGAATAGTTAATTACTGTGTACCAAACATACCCTTAAAGATTTACATCATTTAAAATGACTAGAAAACAAAATTGAGCAATTTCAAATTTTTCTGCCTGTGCATCAACTAGTTATGCATGGCTGAAAGTAGTATGGTTTTTTAGATCAATCACTTTAGTATACAAATTTTTGATCCAACCATTTGGTCATCCAGACACTTAAAAACTCTTACAATTTTTTTTTAGGTGCCAAAAACTATGATACTATTTAGACCGTCCATTTTCTGCCTACTTGATGCATAGGGGGGAAAATTAATTACACTTTTTACGGGCACTTTAACAATGTCAATCAACTTGAACAGAGTAATTTTTTCCCTAACACTGACTTTCAATGGGGGCGGATTTACTTCCAAATCCTTCCCAGAGGACTTAAGTCTATCTCTATATATTGATATTTCTCATACCGACATTTGCAATACCATGACCCATACAACTAATATGGATGATCAAAAAGCTATTATGCATGGCAAAAACCAAGTGAAGATGAGATAATAAACTTAAAGAGTAACCAAACCAATTTAAAAACAAAAGGTAAATGGAGATTAAAAGAATATGTTGCAAATAAGGACCACAAAATGGGGAGCAGCGTGATGAGAAGAATCCACAACTAAGATCAATAATTGGTGATCCAGAAAAATATACCAAAGTGTAACAACTGGTATTTTTATACTATTATTATTTTTTATTAATTATTATTATTTAATTCATCTTTTTGCTAATAGCATAGAAGCATTCTTTTAAATTATAATAGATCACATGTTATTTGTTAGTTGAATAAACTAAGGGGTTCTGTGTAAATTGTAAAATTATTAAAAGCAGAGTTTTTATGTATATGTAATCTGACGGTTTCTTCTTTTGAGCCATCTCTTTCTAGCGCCGCAAAAGAAAACAAAAATTTAAAAAAATGAGCGTAAGAAAGAGAGATAGAACACCGGAAGGACGAAGGGAAAAGGAAGAAAGACAATCTCTTCAAGGATTAAAATAGATTTTGCTTGGAGTATTTAATCATTTGTTTTGTTTATCACAGATCAATAAAAGTGTAATCTAGGATTTGCATAATTTTTTTTTATTTTTAGATCTCAATCACAAGCAAGATCTCTTATATATTATTATGTGTTGTGAATTGGATTCATCAAGAAGTAAATATGTGTTTATATTCTTAGAAGATCTAAAAAAACTAAACGTATTGTTTATGGAATTAATTTAATTTTATGGCATTGCAAATTTCATCTAATTTATATGTTTTTACTGTGAAACTTGTTCGTTAAATAAACTATAATTGCAAACTTATTTTAAGTTTGATAGGAAACTAATTTGGTGTAAATCTGCAATTCTGATTTTACAAAAACTGCTTTTCTATAAATTGAAATTACAGATTTTATAAAAACTACTGCTTTGTGTAAAACTACAATTACAGATTTTAAAGAAACTACTGCTTTTGTGTAAAACTGCAATTGCAGATTTTACAAATAAAAAACTATCGTTTTGTGTAAAGCTGCAATTAGTTTTTTTCAGAAATTGTAACTTAGTTCTTTTTGCTTATAATTTCACAATAATTCATATACTACCTATAAATTTCCAAAATTTAGGGAACCTTCTATAAATTTATTTGGATGAAAGCTGTTTATTATTTCTTAAAATATGATTAGGAATACTTAAGATTTGATAGAGCAAAAAGAATTAAATTTAATAAATATTAGTGGAGAATATTTTGTTTAGGGAATCATGGAGAGTGATTAGGCAAACCTGTCGTGAAGTTGGAATTTAATTCTAAGGAGAGTGGTTTACATTTTTTTTGAACTAAATTGTGTATTGAAGTTTCTAATTGTACTATATCGGTCTTATCATGTAGTTAAAAAAATTTACTACAATGATAACATTGTTTGATACATGTCAGATTTTTTTTTTGTCTATAAAAGAAAATATTGTTATAATT
>JAVJIF010027098.1:0-37752 GCA_038442645.1 Agave tequilana
ATAAAATCTACATTTCACAATCTAAAACTTTTAAAAAAGAAAAGGAACTTTTATATTTCCATTGTTGCCTGAATCTTTTACCACTTTGTGAAGAAAGCAAACTTTTTATTGACAAAACAAAGTTTTAATGTAAATGGCTCAATTTAAAGATGAGAAAAAGCAGTCATTCTATAAGATTCCAATTCAGCTATTCAATCTTCGAGATTATTTTCATACGCATTAAGTATGTTTTTAATAAACAAGCATAACGAATCAAGTGATAGACTTTGGCACTACCATACTTGTCTGATAATATGACTTTTAAGAACAATCCTAAGTATATTATTTCAATTAAGTCTATAAAAATCATATAATTTTGTGTTTAGAAAAGAACTCATCATTCAAACACATCACTTCTGATACCTCAAGAAGCTATCACAAAATAAATAAATAAAATGATTTTAAAGAGTCAGAATACATATATATAACTTGCTTTCAGCCCTTCAATTAGAATCACTTGGATATTTGAAAAACCACCAACTTTTTTTTATAATAAATGAAGCATTGTAGAGTGCATAAGTAATATTTAAGAATGGACAACAATGTGGTTAATGAATTGCAATTATATACACCAGAAAGTTCATTCAAATTACTCATACTAAAAAGCTCTGTCCATTAACAATACAGAAATACTAACATACAGAAACAGAAGCATACTCAAGAGTAAAAAGATGCAGAAGCAAAAAAGTAAAGGTGAATGCTTAAGTTCGCGCAATTGCAGATCAAGATCAGTAAAGATGAGAGAATTACCATAGGCGTATTATATATTGAATTGACATAGAGGTGACAATTCAGCAGCCATGAAAGCCTCCTCATGGAATTGTAATTGTTTCTCCATGCAAATGTTTTGCCACGTATATTCAATACCTAGACATACATAATCTAGATAGTTATACAAGTCAGAAGTGCATATAGGGAAGATGTGCGCATCACACGCTACCTGTTGTTGAGTTTCAGAAACATTCTGACCTTCCCTGGCATTCTGCATTTGCTTCTTGGTTTTCTGCTCTTTTTACTAATACCACTGTGTGCAATTCGTCTTTATCTTCTGGATCAGGGGGTGGCCACACATCCGGAAGACTGGATAAAGATAAACCAATGAGATAAGCAACTGAAGATAATATGGGGAAAAAATCATTATGAAAACATAATGTCTTACTTGTTCACACTAAGATCAAGCAGTTCAACAGGTATTTTGGGATTTTCACTCCAGATAAAGATTCAGCCTCTACATTTGCTCCAGATGATATGATGGTAAACTTGGCTTATCTGCAAAAACACAATGATGATTTCGGCATCTCTACATCTTTCAGCTAGGTTTAAATGGGATTATATCCCTGCTTTAGGTTAAAATAGAAAAACCAGTCTTTTATATAGATGACTCACTTCACCATGGATCTCTCTTGGAACTACAACTTCAAATTCATTTGGCTGATACAGTCCTAGTCGCCTCTACAGGAGTCTCCACCTGCCATAGTGATCTCCGACTGCGAGAAGTTGAGCTTCCCTGTCCTCCAGAGCGATGATGACCCTGTTCTGAGCTCCCTGTTGAGTTCCTGGTGAGTTCCTCTGTTCTTCAGAGCTCCTGTTGCTTCCCCTGTTGCTTCCTGATTGAGCTATGATGATGTTCTGAGCTCACTCCTTCTTCTTTGCTTGAGTTGTAATGGCTATGATGAGATTCTGAGCTATCTTCTACTTCTTTGCTGGATTTGTAATGGGTCGGGTTGAATTAAGGGAGAGCTGTGATGTGAATACTGAGCTCTCTCCTTCTTCTTTGCTTAAATTGTAATGGGCCGGGTTTGGGTCCATTATATAACCCAAATCATTGGACCGGCCCAAAACCCGCGACCAGAGTGAGGATTTAAGGGACCGAGTCTTTCTGTTTTTGGGCATCGATTGTATTGTGCCCTAAAAGGGATTTCGTGAGCTCGCTGAGTTCACTGAGGAAGGAGAGCTCGTCTGAGCTCGAATTCGTGAAGCAATAAACTCTTTTTCCCTCTTCTTTCCATTCTGGCGTTGCCTGTTCTTCTTCTTCTTCTTCTTCTTCCAATTTTTCAGGTCAAGATGGTTGTTGATCGGCGACTTGGGCGAATTCCGGCAACGCTTTCGGCGAGGGACGCATCAATGGTATCAGAGCCAGTCGCCGCAGCTACATCGGCACACGGCGACGGTCTTGGGGCTGGTCAATTTTGCTGGAGGAGATCTGCTTCTAGATATGACCAGCCGAGCAAGTGGTGGTCTGATCAATGGAATTCCAGCAACAACGACGATTTGGGAGGTGAATCCAATCCGCAAAGCTCAGCTGATGATGACGATGGCCGTGATTTCTTCAAGAAGCATCAATTCTACGAGCTAGGTGACCGACCGAGTCTTCTTGAAGGTCAGTGTTACAGTGGCAACTGGAGATCTGACTCACAAGAGAAGATGAAGCCTTGGAAGGTCGACGACGATTCTGGAGGAGGATTCAGGCACAGGAGATCAAATCTTGGAACTCGAGGTCCGATCGAATGTGATTCCAAGCTGCAGACCGATTCCAGAAGATCGACTGTTTATGACCACAATCTTGGGGAGGCAATTGATCGTTGCTTTGATTCCTTTGAAGAAAAGATGGATCGTCACCATCGAGAGTTGATGGAATTGCTTGAGAGTTTGTGTCGTGGCCACCATACGTCGACGAGGAGTGAATGGACGATCACCGATGAGGGTGCACCACCAAGCTCTCTGAGTCGCACACCAGCTGTTCGGCAGAATTTTCAGGTAACAATATCTAATCCAACACCAGCAAACTCAAGAAATTCAAGAAAGGGTGGAGGTAACAACACTGTCATAAGCACTGTTAGTGTTGGTAGCTATTCACCAAAGGAGAAGGCGATTGGAGTCCTAGACGAAATGCTTGAGATGATTAAGAGGTGGCGTCAAGAGGATGCTGCACGTAGAGTTGCAGAATCAGCAAAGATGGACCAAAGACTTCCTGTCACCCCACACCCTACTCAATCAAGTTTTCGAGGTATGAAAACTGATCAAAACACTGCTTCCAAATTTAATTCCACAATGATATGGGATGCAGTAGATGATGATGGGGAGAAGGATGAGGAAGACTGGGCCAGCATTGATGAAGACGGTGAGTATGACAATGGGGATATTTCAGTAGAGGAGTCTGACTCTGAGGAGCGAGCAGAGGACGTAAGTGGTGACATCGGTGTTGACAGTGTTGGGGAAGTGGTGTTTGAAGGAGGTGTTCGACGGAATGTCGATGAGAAGAACATAAGGACTCCTGTCCAAGCGGATGAAGCTGTTGCATATGGTGCTAGCCTAGTTCCTATCTTGAGCTGCAAGGGTGATGTGAAGGTGCATGACTTGCTACTGGAAAATGTTATCTCCCTGTCTATTGACCTAGATTCTGTTGAAGGATTGGTGACTGTCTTGACTCCAGGGAACACTACCATGCGCAAAGAGCTAGCCAAGGATGATGAGAAAGATGTTGATGAAGAAAATAAAGAAAATGTTGTAACTGAGAGCATGTGCAAGCTCATGAAAAGGTTTTGGAATGTTGAAGAGATCCAGGATGCTGCTGATGTTGTTGCTGCATCTGTGGTTGTTTTGGTTGTGGAAAATGTGTCAGATGTAGTTGCAGTTAAGAGTCTCTCTTCAATCCAAAAACTCCAGTATCTTTTCCCAGAGCCACCTCCACTGTACTTCAACTATTCTGCATTTCCCGATGGCATGCAGAGAGCCAGGCATGAAGAGTTGAATTCTTCACTTGTAACAAAGAAGGATATGATCATTACCAGGAGGGTTGAATTCTTCACTTGTAACAGTAGGGAAGGCTTCATGGCAGTTTTTGATCCTGGAGGCAGTCCTTGTGAACAAGTCTACAAGGCTAGGAGCACAGAAGTGAGGTATTCTGTGTACATGGCCGGTCCAGAAATTCCTCCTGCTTGGCAAGCACAAATACTTGATTGGTTTAGTTGGTGGGAAGAGTACAACAGTGGGGTTAATGGATTTCAATTGATGAAGAAAATGAGGGAAGAGGATGGTAACAATTCTGCTTTGGAGTCCAGTGACTTTGTACTTAACAAGGATGAATCTACAGGTGAAAGGTTCTCTGAAATTGTGGGAAGCCCATACTATATGGCTCCTGAAGCATTGAAGCGGAATTATGGACCAGAAATAGATATACGGGGTACAGGAGTTATACTTTATATTCTTCTGTGTGGAGTCCCACCATCTTGGGCTGAAACTGAACAGGGGGTTGCACAAGCCATTCTTCGGGGGCATATAGATTTCAAGCGTGAATCATGGCCAAGTGTTTCAGAAAATGCTAAAGCTTTGGTTTGGTAGATGTTGGAACCTGACATAAAATTAAGACTAACTGCACAACAAGTTCTTGAACATCCATGGCTTCAGAATGCTAAGAAGGCTCCAAATGTTCATCTTGGAGATGTTGTTAAGTCAAGGCTTAAACAATTCTCAGTGATGAACAGATTCAAAAGGAGAGCTCGAAGGGTTATTGCTGACCATTTGTTGGTTGAAGAAGTTGAAGGCATAAAAGAAGTGTTTAAGATGATAGACACAGATAATGATGGAATCGTTTCCTGTGAGGAACTGAAAGTTGGACTTACAAAGTTTGGCACCCAGCTCATGGAATCTGAAATGCAGATGCTTATTGAAGCTGTGGATTTCCAGTGGAAAAGGAAAATTAGACTATGGAGAGTTTGCTGCTATTTTCTCTTCATTTACAAAGGATGGCTATTAGTCAAGTCCTGTTGTCTGTTCGCTGTAAGGATAACTATGGAAATCATACTCGGGAGACTCTTCGTCGTGCTAAGTTCAAGTTCCTCTGTGCTCCCTTTACAGCCGTTGTGGCCTTTAGAGCTGCAGGTAAGAAGGAGATCCGGGACTCGATTGACAAGGTCATCCAGTGGCTCAACTCAAATCAGTTGGCAGAAGCTGATGACCTTAGGATAAGGTTTCTAAGCTTAGACCTTGAGGACAAGGTCAAAGTTAAGGGGGAAGATCTGATACAGTCCTAGTCGCCTCTACAGGAGTCTCCACCTGCCATAGTGATCTCCGACTGCGAGAAGTTGAGCTTCCCTGTCCTCCAGAGCGATGATGACCCTGTTCTGAGCTCCCTGTTGAGTTCCTGGTGAGTTCCTCTGTTCTTCAGAGCTCCTGTTGCTTCCCCTGTTGCTTCCTGATTGAGCTATGATGATGTTCTGAGCTCACTCCTTCTTCTTTGCTTGAGTTGTAATGGCTATGATGAGATTCTGAGCTATCTTCTACTTCTTTGCTGGATTTGTAATGGGTCGGGTTGAATTAAGGGAGAGCTGTGATGTGAATACTGAGCTCTCTCCTTCTTCTTTGCTTAAATTGTAATGGGCCGGGTTTGGGTCCATTATATAACCCAAATCATTGGACCCGGCCCAAAACCCGCGACCAGAGTGAGGATTTAAGGGACCGAGTCTTTCTGTTTTTGGGCATCGATTGTATTGTGCCCTAAAAGGGATTTCGTGAGCTCGCTGAGTTCACTGAGGAAGGAGAGCTCGTCTGAGCTCGAATTCGTGAAGCAATAAACTCTTTTTCCCTCTTCTTTCCATTCTGGCGTTGCCTGTTCTTCTTCTTCTTCTTCTTCTTCTAATTTTCAGGTCAAGATGTTGTTGATCGGCGACTTGGGCGAATTCCGGCAACGCTTTCGGCGAGGGACGCATCATTGGCCTATAGCTGGTCAGATAGTCATAGGACCTGAAGATATTCATGTAGGTAACCTAATTTTTCGACCCCAAAGATGCCACTCAGGCCAAGGAAACAAACCAGTTCATTGGTTCTCATATCAAAGAAAAGCCTGTATCATGGCTTCTGAAGGTATATACATAACAAAAATAAACGTGCAATATCACTGTAAGGATGCAGATTTTGTTGTTACCACTACCTGATGTAACCCTTTTCTGTATACTCTCTAACATCAGCTAAAATGACATCTGTAAACAGATAATCTTCATGGTGGGATATCAAATCCTCCCTCCATCCCAAAGTAAAATCCAGACATCGTCACATTCTCCAGGTTCTTCCCCCCCGCTTCAACTATCCTTTGCAATCATCAGCTAAGTATTCTGACTTCATCTTCTATTCTGACTTCATCTTCTTTGCTCACAGATAAAACATCATATTGAATATTAGTGTAATTTTTATGATCACTAAATAAATACAATGCTGATTATCTGAAAAGTTAGCACATAAAATTTAAGAACTAGCAAGAATGACTAAAACAGATTTAAGACTAGCACAAATAGTAGTTAAGTGTTACTTATAGCATTGTTCTACCAGTTGGCACCAGCGAAAAGTATATTTGGCATTTATTGATGACACCACTAAGGCACTAACATAAGAAATTATATGTGTCTTCGTCATTTCTCAAAACTATTGATTACAGGATTACTAAAGAATGGAAACTTTTTTCCATAGAAGCCAAATTTGATGTAGATAAACATATATAATAAGCATAGGCATTTCAACAAACTAAGTACTCCCAACATATAGAGAGTATAATGAAATAAATACAAAACTGGTGCAACTGAAATGTAACTAAAACATGCTACTAGTCTATGAATATAAACAATGCAATAACTTTCTCCATGCTCTGAAAGCAAAATTTTACTACAAAACTATATTACCTAACCAAGTATTCTGCAGAAAGAAACATCCCCTCATCAGGCCAAAAAGAAAGGAAATCTAAAAAGCAAAGCTGGGCGTCTTCTTCTTGAAGGGCAAAAAAAAAAAAACCCTAATATAGATCTCTGCCATACAAAAGCAATATGGTAGCCTATACTAACCAACACAATAAGTAAACCTTCTACAGTACAACCGCTCAACTATCACAAAGTTCATACACTGGAATCCTTGCCAATTCCTTGCTTCTCATCTTCAGAATCGCTGCCTCCATCTCCATCATTTGCCAGTTTAGAAGCTGCAGAGGCATGCGGTGATGGAGGAGGTGCCTTTCCAGTAACGGACTGCTGATAAGAACTCCCCCAGCAAGAGTAAAAAGCAAGCAAATCAGACCAAACGGAGTGGCATGCTTATCCCATATCAGTACATTGATGGCAACTGTGAGAAACTTGTTAACCACGCCTGTGACTGTAAATGCAGTAGCAGAGATTGCTTTCCTTGCTGCAAACCCAAAGAAACTGATGAGCAATCCAAAAACACAAGATAATATCACCGCAACAGAAGCATCCGTCTCAAACAAATTCCCCGAGGTGGATCCAATTGCAGCAAAAACATCCGAATACTCTCCGGTCACAACCCAAAACAAAGGAGCCAACATCAACGACAACAAATTGTTGTACAGCACAAAACCCCAAGTGTTCAGCCCTAGGTTCGTCACCATGTGCTTAATATACACCATCTCAGTAGTGATTGTAACCAAATATGCAAATGCCCATGAATATGCAGTGAGAGTAAAATCCGAATCGGTCATAACATACCCAACCGCACCGCCCAATATGATCACTAGAGATAAGAATGTGAGCCTCGGAAGGGCATGGCTGTTTTCTGAATGCTCTGTCAGCAATGGCAACCAAAAGCGGAGTCAACGATCTAAACACGATAAATGTGTCGACATTGGCATGGCGGAGGAGATTGGTGTTGGTGAAGATAGCAAGGTAAAATATGAGGGCAGCAGGAAAGAATTTCTTAGCTGTTTCAAAGGTGAAGGGGTCGTGATGCAGAAACCCCAATTTTCCAAGAACCCAAACCCCAAGAGCAGAGGTTAAGTATTGAAGAGCAGTTAAGAGGCCAGGGTAATTGAACTTTGTGATAACAAATTTGTTGATTACTGCGAGCAACCTAGAACAGAGAGCATATCCTATAACAAGACTACTAGTTGCATAGTACTGTTTTTCGAGTTTGATGACAGTCATAACTGTTTAATCCTCCAAAACCTGCAAAAAATTGGTGGGATTTTCTTCAAATCTATACTTCTATCTATGCATACATTTTCTTTAAAAATAAGTATAAAATTCAAAACCCTAGCAAACTAAATTTCAAATTGACCAATTTGATTACATCGTGAAGCAAGAAGAAACAACATAGTGCAGAATCAGCAAGAACATAAAAGAAATATTGAACCTTAAAGAAAATTGTTTCAATTCCGCATTGCCAAATTAGGAATGGCTGTACCTCAAGCACAGTTTTTGATTCAAAACTAGATTTTTTTTCCCATACAAATTGAGAATCAAAGGAAAACTAAACATAATTCCAAAACCCTAGCTGAGCAAAACAAGCAATAACCTACAAAAATACTGAACAAGAACAGGAAAATGTCTGCCATTGGCAGATTTATAAACAATTTTACCTTGAATCCAAGATTTCCAATGAAAAAGCTCCAATTCAGCTGGAGATTTCTTCAGAAAAAGACCGTGATTGACAACGATTCACTCTCGCGCATGGACCCCTTCTCGATCTGCCAGATTTAACCACAATACGAGTTAAAAAAAAAACCACCTAATCTCTCCAACAAACAGTCCCAAAGTGGGATCAAAACCCTAGAAAACGAGATGAAATCAATAAAGAAAGCCAATCGCGGAGATAGTGGAGATTGCTGACAGTAGTATCGTATAACTCCTGATCAACTTGCCATCCTCCACCTCAAACCCCAACATGTCCACTAAAATTGAAAAGAAAAATCGTATTTTTACAGAGTAAACAGCAAAAAGAGCAAGCGTATCAAGAATCATTTACCTTCAAAGACTCAGTTCCTTCAACTCTCCGCTCTCTCTTCAGAACCCGCTTGAAGAGCTCAGAGATTTTTTTTTTTTTTTTTGTGGGGGGGGGGGTTGGGGGGGGGGGGGGGGGGGTGGGGGGGGGGGGGGGGGGGGAGAGAACAGCGAATCGGAACAAGTTAGAGCTAGAGAGAGAGAGAGAGAGAGAGAGAGAGAGAGGAACAGCGAATCGGAACAAGTTAGCACTAGTATACTGCGAAGCGGTGGAACCAACTGATCGAGATTGACAACGGCGAAGGAGCGATTGCCAGAAGGTGAACAACGATATCAACACCTGTGACACAATCAAATGCAAGAGCGTCGATTATCAATACTTAAATTTATGTGTTATACCATGAATATGTTAAACATGCAAAAAAAAAAAAATACCATTTTTTGTTCTTCACAATATAAATGAGTCAAAATTCTCAATAGACTGAAATTTCATTTTTATAGATAGCTCCTTCAAACCTATAAGAAAATATTAATAAAATTAGTTCACAAAAATATTTAAAATGAAACATAATAGACTAAAATTGGAATGATAGATATCCACGTACATTATTCACAAGTATATACAAAAATAAATGATGATAAGGATTTCTCAAACTCAACAAAGCATGGATTGCATGAGGTTTATGTGTTTCTCCTCCTGTAGGATTGCATGAGGTTTATGTGTTTCTCCTCCTGTAACCGACCTTTAAGACCATTACATTTTCTAATTTTCTGCAGCCTTTCAAGCAAAATACAAACCAACTAGCTGAAAGCTTTAAAGGGTAAAAACTAAAATTGGAACGAGTAGTAGAAATTTATGACAAGGTTGTTAGAAGAAAAATGACTACGATCAAGTTAATCTAAACAAAATAAAAAAAAAAAAGAAAATAAAGGACAAACAAAATTCTCAATAAACATTCACAGCTTAAAATTTGAAGCGAAAATTCCAAGCCCCTAAATTCAGCACAAAGGATAATTCAAAAAACTAGAGCAAAAGTTCATCTGAAAATTTTCACATTTCACCAATAACCCCAAATTTAAGGGAACCAAAAATTAGCAAAAGTAGCAGCAACTCAAAATTGTCAACTCAAATAACTACAAACAAAGGCCAAGCCGTGAAACAATATGCTTCATCAAATTGAATCTAAAGACCATCAACAAGTTTACTCACTCTAATTTTAACCACGGCAAATCAAAAGAATTAACAAAAACAAAAAAAAACTAATCCGTATTGAGAAAGATTAAGTAAACATACCAAATGAGCTTGCTTCCATGATGATGTTTTCAACTTGAAAGAAGCAGCGTTTTAGTTTTTACCCAATCTCAGAAAACCCACCTCTATATTTAAAGGGTCAAAGGTCAAGAGGATAATAAAACCAAAAAAAAGATTTTAAAAAAATCAATTCAAAAAACAATCCAGTAGAAAGCTTTAGTTCAAGATCAAACCCTATCGCCTCATGATCACGTAACAATCAGACAATTTTCGCTCTTAGGATTTTTTTTTTCAACAGAGCATCAGTAGGAAACATAAATCTCAAAGAAAGAAGGGCAGTTGCCCACCGGAACCCATGGTTGGACAAATCTCAGTTGAAATATCAAGGGCTTGGTGGGTTCCCATGTTAAAGTTCAGGAGATTCACAAAAAAAAAAAATCATAATGAGATAAATGGGTCACATGAAGAATTAGCAGCAGGGAAAAAAAAAAATGTCATAAACCCAAAAAATTTGCCTTTTGAGTTGGGTGCCTAGATTTCTAATTAACACCACTATATGGACAAAGTCTGCACAAAAATCCTTGATTGCGTGTTTAATGTGCATAATGAAACATCAAATTGTTGATGAAATTCTTTAGAGATGATCAATTCATGTTCAAACAGTTAACATTCAGTTTCAAATTCTTTCTAAAAAATAATACATGCAGGGAGTCTCATAACAAAGTTATAAACATTGCAAAAGACATAATACAATTTTCCATAATATGTTTCTCACCCAAAAACACAAGTTCCTACGTTCTCTACAACAAAAAAAAAAAAAAAAAAAAAAAATGAGGAAAGAAAGAGAAGTTTTTTCACCTGCGATCCGAACTGATGACACCACACCAGTCTGCTTAATTTCCTCCCCCTTCGATCTCACAACATTCACCCAAATGAATAAATCAATGATCAACTGTTAGAAACAATCACGCTCCCCTACACAAAATTCCAAATTTGAATGCTTTTCAAAAATAAATCCCAAAATTGTGAGGGCTTTATGTGTTTAAATTACCTCAGCAGTAGTGCCATTCAATCCACTGACCATTATATGAGCCTCGCTCAACCTATTGAAACAAAAAATCAAAATAAAAAAATCAGAGAGAGAGAGAGAGAGAGAGAGAGAGAGAGAGAGAATTTTCGAAGCTGACAAAAATCAAGTATTGAAGTGACTACTACTATAAGAGAGAGAAATAGATGAATCGGAAACCACTTCTGTTCATCGATGCCCATACGCAGATCTGGTGGTCGTAAAGATGACAAAAATAAGGAAAAAGAAAACCTATTGAAGATTGAATTGTAATCAGAAATTTGAAAAACATGAAATCAATTGTACCTGATCGGACTCGGTTTAAAATAAAGAAGCTACAAGGAAGAATTCATCTCAGGAGTCTTTAAATGGTAGAAAAAGATTCAATTTTTTGAAAAATCTATGCTTCTTGCGTCACAGGCCAAGAATTGAGAGGAGATCGATCACTAGCGAGGGAATCTATCACTGGCGCGTGTGAACTGCTGCATAAAGACCAAAAATCGGATCAAAAACCCTAGAATTTAAGAACAAATGTTTCTTCCTTTTCAAAGAAATTTAGATCAAAAGCTTGATGTTCAGAGTTAAAAATGAGAGAAATAGGAGATCAATTGGAATTAGGTATTAATGTTTAGGCAAACCTGAAATCTCTTTACTTGTGGGGGCTTGATCTCCATCTTCATGCCGACAAGCGAGCGGCGAAGCGCTAGGATTTCGCCTCTGGAGGGAGGATCGCTGGCGCGGTTTTTTGTTTTTTGGGAGACAGACGGAGAAATTTATTGTAAGAGTCAGGGAGAGAAACCCTCTTCCGTTTAACTCTATCAGTTTTGATTATGGGGCTGTTTGGATTCAAGGAATCCTTGTGAAGTGAGGAAGTGGGAAGTCCCAATTCCCACTTCCACTGTTTGGATGGGCTGAGAAGTGAAAGGGCTTTTCCCTTCTAGTTTTTCAAAATGGTGGGCCGCACAAATCAGAGAATTCCTCACTTCCTTCTCGCATGGGCCATTGGGAAATGAATAAGACCGTTGGGCTCTCTCTCTTTTCTCTCGTTTACTCTCTTCTTCTCTCGTTTACTCGCCCCTTCCCCTTCAGATCTCGGCGAAAAATCCAGAAGCCTCTCTCTCTTTCTCTCTCTCCCGTTGCCGGAGACCAAGGATCTGTTGGCCACAACGTGTGTTCTCCACTACCCCTCCCCTCTCTCGTTACCGGCGAGATCTCACAGCCCCCAACGCTTTCCCTCAGTCGTGCCCTAAGGTGCCGATCTGACACTTCTGCTTCCCTTTTCGGTCTTCTGGCTCGGATTGGCGCTGTCCTACAGCGATCGATCTGACCCCATCCTCCCTTTTTTCGACTTGTCCATCGCTGTCCCCTTAGATCTGACTAAGTTAGAGGGTGGGTTTGCCACTTTTTCCCCGTGAAGTCAGATCTGTCCCTGTAGCATCGAGATTCCACAAGAGTTTTTGGAATTCTCGTGGTCACAGGCGCGGCTGTTCTGGTCAATTGGTGCCCCCTCTCTCTTCACGAGATCACAGTCCCTCTGCCTCCCTCGCGACTGCAATAATTGAGGGTTCTTGTTGTTGGTTGATAAATAGGCATGGATCCCTCTTCTAGTCCAGTGCACTTGTGCTGTGATTGTGAGAATTTGAGGAAAAGAAGAATGGTGGCTATTTCAGATCAAGAGTCCACCTCTGATAATTTTGAGCTCTTGGTAAGTTCTCACAGGCTGAACTGCAAAAAATTATTTCTTATTCCTGTTGGCATCGGTGGTAAGTGATTATTTACGGTGGATCTTGTGCATTGCTGGTAATTGAATTTATACATGCTCTGAAAATTTTTAATGTGCTTTCTGCTTACATTTGTCCATGTTATTTGCCTGGTAACTGTACATACACATGCTCTGAAATTTGTTAGGGCCTTTCTGCTAACATTTTGTTCATGTTCATTGCAATTACGTGTCAAAAAACATGCTCATAAAATTTTTAAGTTCTGTCTACTTACAGATGGTTCACGTTATATGTTGTTAACTGTCAATATAAATGCTCTGAAAAATGTTTGGGCCTGTCTGTTTACATTTGGGTCATGTTCATTGTTGGTTAGTGACAATATACATGCTCTGAAAATTTTTTATGATTGCTTCCTACTTAGATTTGGTTCATGTAAATTGGCTGGTAACTGTAAATACACATGCTCTGAAATTTGATTGGGCCTTTTTGCTAACATTTTGTTCATGTTCAATGCTATTAAGTGTCAATAAACATGCTCTGAACATTTTTTTTTCTGTCTACTTACATATGGTTCATGTTATATGTTGTTAACTGTCAATATAAAAGCTCTGAAAATGTTTGGGCCTGTCTGCTTAAATTTGGGTCATGTTCATTGATGGTTAGTGACAATAAACATGCTCTGAAAATTTTTTATGCTTGTTTCCTACTTAGATTTGGTTCATGTAAATTGCCTGGTAACTGTAAATACACATACTCTGAAATTTGTTAGGGCCTTTCTGCTAACATTTTGTTCATGTTCATTGCTATTAAGTGTCATTAAACATGCTCTGAAATTTTTTTTTTCTGTCTACTTACATATGGTTCATGTTATATGTTGTTAACTGTCAATATAAATGCTCTTAAAATTGTTTGGGCCTGTCTGCTTAAATTTAGGTCATGTTCATTGATGGTTAGTGACAATATACATGCTCTGAAATTTTTTTTTTTTTCTGTCTACTTACATATGGTTCATGTTATATGATGTTAACCGTCAATATAAATGCTCTGAAAATTGCTTGGGGCTGTCTGCTTACATTTGGTCATGTTCATTGATGGTAAGTGTCAATATTAATGCCTCTGAAAATTTTTTATGCTTGCTGTATACTTAAATTTGGTTCCTGTGCATTGCTTTTAAGTGTCAATATACATGGTCTGAAAATTTTTTTGTGGTGGTTGTCTACTTAAACTTGGTCATATGCATTGCTGGTACCTGTCAATATATAGGCTATGAAATTTGTTTTGGGCTGTCTACTTACATATGGTTCATGTCCATTGCTGCTAACTGTCAATATAAATGCTCTGTAAATTCTTTGGGGCTGTCTGCTTACATTTGGGTCATGTTCATTGATGGTAAGTGTCAATATACATGCTCTGAAATTTTTTTGGGCCTTGCTGTCTACTTAAATTTTCATCATGTGCGTTGCTGGTAACTGTCAATATACATGCTCTGAAATTTGTTTGGGGCTATCTGCTTACTTTTGTTCATGTTCATTAATGGTAAGTGTCAATATACGTGGTCTGAAAATTTTTTGGACTTCCTTTCTACTTATATTTGGTTCATGTGCATTGCTGGTAGCTGTCAATATATAGGCTATGAAAATGGTTTGGGGATGTCTACTTGCATTTGGTTCATGTGCATTGCTTGTACCTGTCAATATACATGCTCTGAAATTTGTTTGGGCCTGTCTGCTTACATTTGGTTCATGTGCATTGCTGGTAACTGTCAATCTACATGCTCTAAAATTGTTTATGCACATGATAATTAACCTATACCGTATTGTAGTTCATGGATAACTTGTTGGACCTCGGGCTTGACGGTGACGATGAGGAAATAGGACTTCTCATTATTTGCTCCTGTGCTTATGCTGTCCTCATGTGGATGACCGGTCAGTTGGATATCCCCCAACACATACCTAGACGAATTAGGGATACCGAGAGAGGAATGTACCTTCAGCGAGTTTTAGAGTCAAGTGATACCAACTGCCGCAATATGTTTAGGATGGACAAAGAAGTGTTCTTCAACCTCTCATCCTTGTTAAGGAGTAGGGATCTCTTGCACGACACACAGTATGTAACTGTCGAAGAGCAACTAGCCATGTTCCTACACACTGTTGGCCACAACGTCCGCAACAGAGTGTTAGGCATCAACTTCATACGTTCCGGTGAGACCATAAGTCGCTATTTTCAGCTCGTTCTTCATGCAATTGGAGAAAATTAGACGGGATTACATTTGCGGGCCAAGTGCGGAGGTGCATGAAAAAATTAGTGGTGACCCTAGGTATAATAGATACTTTAAGGTACATGTTCTACCCTTAATAATTCTATTAAACAGTAATATATAAGTATGTGGTTGATTAACTACTACATTACGTTATGGGTAGGATTGTGTGGGAGCAATTGATGGCACGCATGTCCACGCAACAGTTCCGCGCTGAGATGGTGGCCCCGTTCTACGGAAGGAAGCCGTATCCAACACAGAACGTGTTGGCAGTAGTTGACTTCGACCTTAGATTCACATACGTCCTTGCGGGATGGAAGGCTCAGCGCACGATCTTACCGTACTTCGTGACGCACTGCAACGACCCAATGGTTTGAGAGTCCCTCAAGGTACTACCCGGTTGCTTCCCAGTACAGTCACTAGCTTAATTTGTGTGTTTACCTTCATGCGATCGTTAACCTTTTCCATTTCTAACCATAGGTAAATTTTATCTTTGCGATGCTGGTTACAACACACGGCCTGGTTTCTTATCCCCGTACCGCGCAGTTCGATACCATTTGAGCGAATTTAGTGGGAGAGCTCCGAGTACTTATCAAGAACTGTACAATTACCGACACTCCTCCCTTCGGACGACTGTAGAGCGGGCATTCGGGTCATTGAAAGGCAGATTTAAGATATTAGGTCACGACCCTTCTTTCCTTACCGCACTCAAGTTGACATTGTGATGGCATGTTGCATACTCCATAATTTTATTTTGTCACATGGTGTTGATGAGTTCGTCCCAAGTGAGGACAATTGGATTGCGCAAAATGTCTCCCAAGAGGGACGGACCCAGAGAGAAATAAGAGAGGAAAATAATGATTGGGTCCAATTTAGAGAAGTAATAGCGCAACAAATGTGGGAAGATTTTCAGGCTTCGAATTAATGTGGTGTATGGATAATGTGTAAAATAAAACGTACTTATCGCAGTTTTATTTGTTTGTCGCGAATTTTTAACTTTGAATTCCTAATTGTAATTTATATTATGATGTCTATCATTTTATTGCCCCAAAATGTATAAAATTTGTTCATATTTGAACTTCATCATTTATGTCTCATCTATTTGATTGTTGACTTATTTTGTAGAGGATGTCAGGAGAAGAATTTTGTGAGGAAATGAGTTTAGGTACCGCTGACCGGGGTAAGAAGAGGAAAGCGGGCACTAACATAAGATGGAATGATGATGCCAGCAAATTTATGATGATTTTTTTAGCTGAACAAATCCGTGAAGGAGTCAAAGGGAACCTTCATACTTAACTGCCAATGCGGTGAATGAGAGATTTGGCACACAATTTCTGGCCACTCATGTCATCAACCATCTTCGCACATGGAGGAATAGGTGGAATCGGATCTGTAAGCTTAAAAGGCTAAGTGGGTGTGTCAATTTTGTTTCAGAGACACGCACCCTAGAAATGCCTGACGAAGCAGTTTATACTGCTTACATTGCGGTAATGAATTTAATCCTTCATTCCTATATTGTTATCGGAATATGATTATTGTGTAAGAATAATTAATGAATAACATTGTTTCGTTTGTAGGGAAATAAGCTTGATGAGCCTTACCTCAACAAGCCTATTGAGTTGTATGATGAAATGGTACTAGTTTTTCGTGGAGAAGCAGCAGCTGGGACATTTGGCCAAGACGTGAATCACCCCCTCGGCGACACCCAGGACTCTCCCAATGTGGGAGATCAACCTGAAGCAAGCCGGTACTCTACCCTACCTGCGAGTATGTCAGTGTCGCAAAGCTCGCGCGGTAAAGGTAAGAGGAGCAACCCTCAGTTAAAGATATTAGGGAGGGTTGCTGATGGTCTGCAGAAGATTGGGGATGCCGTGCATGAAACGAAGGAGGAGGAGAAAAGGGTAGCAGCGGAGTGCTATGAATGCCTCCGATCTATGGTCGGTACAACATACGACTATATCATCTTCACCGAAGATGTCGTGTCTACCGCCTATGATTATATAATCGAGAACCCCAAGATTGGGGGTGGGTTTCTCAGGAGATCAGTGAGGAGCGGGCTCAGTGGCTCTACCGCTTCATGAGACAACACAAACTGGATTGAGAAGACCCTTGGGCCACTGCCTTCCCATTCATGCTGTCCACATTTGTTCATTATGACTTATTGAACTGTTTTATTCAGGCGCACATTTAAACATTATTTTTGCCTGCGACATGCTTTTGGTCGTAGGCCGTATTAACCACCATTATACTCTCATAATACTGTAATATTTATTTGCGACCTCTTAATATTTCCCGAACATTTCCTTCTTTTCCCGAGCATTTTCAAATTCCTATATTATTAACTATATAAATTCTTTTTCTTATGTTCTCTTGTAGGGGTTTTACGTGAGGCAATGATGATTAGTAGGAGGAGGGATAGCCGACTATGCAAGTAAGGTTTGGAGGCGTACTTGCTCGCAGCCGTTCGACTCTAGGAGTTGAGCATGGAGGTGGCATGTACGCAACCCCTTAATTTTCATTCGACATTGAATGACGTAATATTTCATCCACTATTATAATATCATCCTACAATCTGAGCCTCGTTAAAAAGAACTATTATTGTTTTAATTTGCTTAATTTCTAGATATCTTGATTTTCCAATGGATAGCTTGATTTTTTTCCTTTTTTTGAAAGACAAGGTTTTTGGCCATGTTATATGTTGTGCATGTATGCATTATGACTAAGCTTGCAGGATATGAATACATATGGTTTATGGAGCAATTCTACAATTCAGGCAAGTCTTTTATTACTTACGAAATCATGGTTTATATCCTACAATGATCAACATACTTTGATAGCTTGATGTTTGACTCTTTGCAGATGATTAAAGTTTCCAATGGAGAAGGGTGTTGATAAAGTTACAAGGCCTCCTCTTCAATTTGGATAAGTTTGACATTCTTTTTTTTTTTTAAACATGACCATAACATGCATATTTACCTCGCATTACATGAAGATCTCCATAATTTTACATGTTCATATGCTTGGAGTTTGTTTTCTTATTATCTTTGAAAATGCATGTTTCTTTGCATGTGTTGATGACAATCCTTCCTATTATTCGTTGACGTAAAAGGGAGAGATTATGAATTTTTCTTCAATTGCTGCCGCTCTCCCTTTGATGCTGTACTGTGCTTCCTGCACAGAATTTCTGGGCACCATAAATTGCGGATTGTTTTATGTTGTGTTAACGGCGGGCTTAAATAATTTATTTCTTGTTCATATGCCTATTGTTATAAAAGGTATTTCATGCTGCTCATAATTCAGATGCTGCTGCTCCTGCTGCTGTTGTTCACATGCTATCTGGACCTGATTATATGCCTTCTATGTTTCTTGTTCATATGCCTTCTGCATGTTGTTTACATGGTCTCTGGAGCTGCTTTTTTTTCCTGGAGCTGCTCCTGCTGATCTCCTTTTGCTAATTTTTTTATGCTTGCTGGCCTTCTCTTCCACTGCTGCTGTTCTCCTTTTGTTTCTGGTATTCGCTTGGTCCACATCTTGTGTATTCACTACTGCTGTCATAGTGGGCTGTGATGAGGCAGTGTTGAAAATTTTATATACTATTGTGGGGTTGGGAACAAGTTGGAATGTTTTGATGACGGTGGATGGAGTCTCATGTTTGATTGGAACCCCTTCACGTGTTGGTAGGTTGGATGTCAATCAGTCTTGATTGAAAACCCCTTCATACACTGTTGGTTGGACATCATTCAAACTGAGCGCCATCTCGATCAATTACTTTCTCCTTCTTGGAAATCCATCTTCATGAATGGTACTATGAATCTTTTTTCAATGTGACCTGAGCCCTTAGAATTTACTACTTGTGTATGTGGTTTTGGTATTCTTAAATCAGGTAATTTTTTTGTGGCTGTTTGGATTCAAGGAAGTGGTGTGAAGTGAGGAAGTAGAAAGTGCCAATTCCCACATCCACTGTTAGGATGGGCTGAGAAGTATAAGGGCTTTTCCTTACAACTTTTCCAAATTTGTGGGCCGCACAACTCAGAGAAATCCCAAGTTCCCCAGTTCCTTCTCTCATGGGCCCTAAGAATTTAGTACTTGTGTATGTGGATTTGGTATTCTTAAATTGTTTTTTTTTCGTGTGCAAGAGAAGGTATTTGGTCATGTTATATGTTGTGCATGTATGCATTGTGAATATGATTGCAGGATATAATTACTTGGTGTTTATGGAACAATTCTACAGTTCAGGCAAGCCTCTTAGTCTGCTACTATTAAGCAATTCATGTTTTATATCATACAATGATCAACAAAGTTTGATGGCTTGATTTATGACTCTTTACAGATGATTAAAGTGTTGAATGGAGGAGGGTGTCGAAGAAGTTGCAAGGCTTGCTCTTCAATTTGGATAAGTATTGCCTTTTCATGTTAGAAATGCATGTTTGTTTGCATGTGTGAAGACCATAATCTAGTCCATTATTGTTTACCCCATAGGGCAGATCTCCGCCTTTCTCTCCACCTGCTGCTGCTGCTCTCCTTTTGCTGCAGATCTATGCCTTTCTCTCCACCTGCTGCTGTTGGTCTCCTTTTGCTGCTGCTCTGTGCTTTTCTGTAACGCCCCGATCCCGTAGGTACGGGGACGTTATGGCGACGTACATACGCGAGGTGAATACACGCTCACGCGTACGTTAAGCCTCAGTACAGTACATACCCTCCATATAGACATGGGTCCCAGCATGAAATAAGTACAAGAATACCTGCAGAAAGAGGTCAGTGATCATAACAGATATGAAAAAGGGAGACAACTGAATAATAGAAATAAATCATAAGGATACTTATGTAGGGTCTCGACGAGGAATCTCCTATGTGACTCCAAGGTGCTCTCGGTATGCGGATCTCCAATCTGGGCACGCAAACCCAGGGTCGTCAGAAAGCGATCTAGTGAGTGGTAAAATGAAGGAGGCAATAATATATACAATAGTAATACAAGCACGATACTAATATATAATACGTGAGGTTGGACTAATGATATTATACAATAAGGATATATAAACAGTAGAAATAGATAAACATGAAGCCGTGCAAATATAGAAACATGTCATCTTTTATTACCATCATTACCTAGCCGGTTATCATCGGGTCATATTTATAGTCGTGTCCAATTTATCGAATAAATGGTGATGTGATAGAGATGAACATGTAGTGATAAATGAACATGCAGGTGGGCGTATGCAATATGAACATGCAGGTGGGCCTATGCAATGTAATCACTATACGGTGTGGTGTATATACAGTAATGATGTCTACTATACAGAAAGCATAATATATACAATATAGTATATGCGTCGTCTGCCATCACAGAAAGTATAACATGTGCCAGGTAAAGTAACAAGTATACAGGTAACAGGATATCAGATAAAGTAGCACGAACAATAACAAGATAGCATATATGTACCAGGCATGTCATGTGATTTATACAATAGTAGCAATCAGTACCACTTGGTATTTAATCAATCTCTTCCAGTGTCCCATACCACTGGCAGTTCATACTAGAGCTCGCACTCCAGTCGAACCCATCCGGACATGGTCTACGGGTACCATTATCCAGACGAGAGAGTGACCAAATAACAAGTGTTCCCGACGTCACTATTGTGTATACTGTTTTATTATGTTACTTGAAAACCCATGGTCGAGGAGTTCTTATCGGGTAAATGTATCCCGTGCATACCCGGGATCACGGCCTTTATCAAACCCCTGGCTGCTAAGACCAGAGCCCTCCGCTAAGAGGGGAACAATAATCAAGTAACAATAGCTCATGGAGCAATTGGTAGGTAGCACTACCATCCCCTGCAGTGGGAGAACAATATGGATCCAGTACATCACCCGATAAGATCTAATCAACCGTCAAGTCTCCCCATACCCAAGTTATCATTATTATCTGATATGTCAAGTATACAATGTAACAAGAACAACTACTGTACATGATACGGGTAACATGATAACTGGACCAGATCTCTGTTGATAGCATAGAACAATATAACAGGAATCGGGAACAATATATCAGGAACAATATAACGGGAACAATATAACATGAACAATATCACGAGAACAATGTAACAAGAACAATAGATGTGGGATTCCACATATCGCATATCAACAGCTCTCATGTCCAGTATCGGGAAATCCATATCAGTAACAGGAACCAATCGTATAACATGAATACATGAACATGGAACAATAATACATGTAATAGGCATGGTGATCCATATGACAGGAATATAGAGAAACCATATAAGCGTGTGTCACAGGAAAGCATGACATGCATGTGTAACAGTAATATGCCGGTAACTCATGTAACGATGATCACAATAATATGTCATGACGGTATTCTGTGAAGTGGTGCACATGACTACGGACTACTGGTGTGACGTGTCATAGTATCTGTGCAACGGTGATACATGTGTATGTGTGTCAGTGATATGTAAACATACCGCGTATGATGATATGTATGATGCTAAGTATAATATGACATGCGGTAGTCCGTGCATGGTGCGTGTACCAGTGGAATATCTATACGTCACAATAAGCCGTGTCGTATCTCTGAATTAGTACATGCAATAACAGGAATCAGTGGATCCGTGACCTGACAGTATCAGTGTAAGCTACCTATGTCTTACTAGTACATGTCATAATAGTGGTCAGTGTATAATGGAATATCATGTCTAGAGGACTACCGTAGCTATTATGGTACCAGGGTATGCAATAACGGTGACAGTGTCAGTGTACCATGGAATAGTCATCTAACCAGTGTACTGTCTTCATGATCGGTTAGGGTCACTACAGTGTCAGGTATACCAAAATATGACTTCCAGTTATTTATTCACATTTTATTGATTTACTCGAAATCACGATTTTGGTATCTAAGCAATCAATCAATTTATTAAACATGGAGAAATATAATTTATTAAAAAGAAACACTCACAAATTGGCTACAGTACTGTAGCTTTCGTTCCCACGATCGCAACGGATGCAGAATCGTCCAATCGGAGTCCGGACGCTCCAGTTATCGCCCGAACACTAAACATAATCAAAATGGGATAAATACGTAAATAAAAATAATTCAGAATGCAATTAATAAAATTGAGTAGGGGGTTTTATGTAACAGTACCTGTAATGGATTTTGAAGCGGGTTCGGACTGTTAATGGGTCGGGTTTGGATCCACGACCCAAACCCATAACTTAAAGTAATGGGTTATGGGTTTACGGGTTTCAAATCAACCCGTACCCAAACGGGTTATTGGGTTCGGGTTCCACCCGAACCAATAATCGATTAGAGAGCAGCAGCAGCAGCTTTAGCTGCTGCTGCCACCCAATCAGGCAAGCCAGCCATGCCGGCTGCGGCAGCAGGGGCCGCCGCGGCGGCGGCGGGGGTCCGCCGGCGGTGGCCGTGGTCGCCGGCGACGATCTGAGATCGCGGCGACGGTCACAGGTAGGGAGAAAGAGGGAGAGAAAAGAGTGGGTGATGGGAAAAGAATTTACAGGAAAGAAAAGAAAAGAAGGGAAGAAGAAGAAGAATAAAAAGAAGGAGAGGAAGAAAGGGAGGAGGAGGTGGTGGCGCGGTCGGGGCTGCGGCGTGGCCTGGGGTCGTGGCCGGCGGTGACGGCGGCCGGTGGCGGCGGCCGGCGCCGGCGGCCGGCGCTAGCAAGGGTCGGTCGGCCCCTCCCCCCTCATCATTTGGGTCGCACAGAGAGAGAGATGGAGAGAGATAGTGAGAGATTAGAGAGAGAGAGAGAGAGAAAGAGAGAGAGCGTTGGAGGGAGTGAGAGAGAGAATAGAGGAGAGAGAGAGAGGAGGGAGGATTTTAATGGAGAAGAGAGAGAAGAGTCGGTGGGGTGAAGACTCTGGAAAACGCCAGAGAAGAGAAGAAGAGGAAAGAAAAAGAAAGAAAAAGAAAAGGTTTTTAAAAATGAAAATAATATTATTTAATTCGGTCCAAAATTCGACCAGTCCGAATAGTACCCAAAAATTACAGAAAATAGAGAATATTACGCTGAGACGTAATATGAAGACGGTTTGAAGAATTCAATCTGGTTTGCAAATTAAAAATCCCGGAGTGTCTCGCCGATACGGGCGACACCGGTTTGGCCGGATTTTCGATAAATTCAGAAAATCCTCCAAAAATACCCGATCGTAGATAACACGATTCTAAGACACACGATGAAAGCGGATTCTACAAATGCTACTCCGTTTGTGAAATAAAAATCAGAAGGCCGGTTATCGGTATCGGTCGACACCGACTACGGAGATTTTCCAAAAGGATCCAGAAAAATTCCAGAAAATCCTGAAAAATCTCAAATATTAGAAAATGATTTTTGAAACTGAAATCGGTCCAAACGGACTACTACGGAGGTCAAATCAATTTTATACGTCGTATCGCTTACAGATACGGTGATGCGTACCCCGGGGATCAGGGTGTTACATTTCTCCCCACCTTACAAAAAAATTGCGTCCTCGCAATTTCAATCAGGTGTGAGAACAACATTTTCAACCCCAAAGCCTAACTGTTACGGGTCCACGACACTTCCGCTGCGCACTCTGATATCTCTAAGGAACTCGAGATGGAGAAGTGTGGTAGTGAATTAGTCCGAACGGATGGGAAGCAAGACAGTGCAAGGAAAGCGAGAAGAAAATCAGATGTTCTGGTTGACAACTAGACGAAAGGAAAGAATATAAGCGAGTCAAGGAGTGAATCGTCAAGGTCATGATATTCTTGTACTCGTTGTTGGAATCCCCAAATTCAGATACAGATCAGTTAATCTGAACCTGACTGTACTGTTGGTAAGAACCCGAGGATTGACCCAGGTGGTTACCCACACCAGGTGTGAACCTAGGCTCTGATACCACTTTGTAACGCCCCGATCCCGTAGGTACGGGGACGTTATGGCGACGTACATACGCGAGGTGAATACACGCTCACGCGTACGTTAAGCCTCAGTACAGTACATACCCTCCATATAGACATGGGTCCCAGCATGAAATAAGTACAAGAATACCTGCAGAAAGAGGTCAGTGATCATAACAGATATGAAAAAGGGAGACAACTGAATAATAGAAATAAATCATAAGGATACCTATGTAGGGTCTCGACGAGGAATCTCCTATGTGACTCCAAGGTGCTCTCGGTATGCGGATCTCCAATCTGGGCACGCAAACCCAGGGTCGTCAGAAAGCGACCTAGTGAGTGGTAAAATGAAGGAGGCAATAATATATACAATAGTAATACAAGCACGATACTAATATATAATACGTGAGGTTGGACTAATGATATTATACAATAAGGATATATAAACAGTAGAAATAGATAAACATGAAGCCGTGCAAATATAGAAACATGTCATCTTTTATTACCATCATTACCTAGCCGGTTATCATCGGGTCATATTTATAGTCGTGTCCAATTTATCGAATAAATGGTGATGTGATAGAGATGAACATGTAGTGATGTAAATGAACATGCAGGTGGGCGTATGCAATATGAACATGCAGGTGGGCCTATGCAATGTAATCACTATACGGTGTGGTGTATATACAGTAATGATGTCTACTATACAGAAAGCATAATATATACAATATAGTATATGCGTCGTCTGCCATCACAGAAAGTATAACATGTGCCAGGTAAAGTAACAAGTATACAGGTAACAGGATATCAGATAAAGTAGCACGAACAATAACAAGATAGCATATATGTACCAGGCATGTCATGTGATTTATACAATAGTAGCAATCAGTACCACTTGGTATTTTAATCAATCTCTTCCAGTGTCCCATACCACTGGCAGTTCATACTAGAGGCCGCACTCCAGTCGAACCCATCCGGACATGGTCTACGGGTACCATTATCCAGACGAGAGAGTGACCAAATAACAAGTGTTCCCGACGTCACTATTGTGTATACTGTTTTATTATGTTACTTGAAAACCCATGGTCGAGGAGTTCTTATCGGGTAAATGTATCCCGTGCATACCGGGATCACGGCCTTTATCAAACCCCTGGCTGCTAAGACCAGAGCCCTCCGCTAAGAGGGGAACAATAATCAAGTAACAATAGCTCATGGAGCAATTGGTAGGTAGCACTACCATCCCCTGCAGTGGGAGAACAATATGGATCCAGTACATCACCCGATAAGATCTAATCAACCGTCAAGTCTCCCCCATACCAAGTTATCATTATTATCTGATATGTCAAGTATACAATGTAACAAGAACAACTACTGTACATGATACGGGTAACATGATAACTGGACCAGATCTCTGTTGATAGCATAGAACAATATAACAGGAATCGGGAACAATATATCAGGAACAATATAACGGGAACAATATAACATGAACAATATCACGAGAACAATGTAACAAGAACAATAGATGTGGGATTCCACATATCGCATATCAACAGCTCTCATGTCCAGTATCGGGAAATCCATATCAGTAACAGGAACCAATCGTATAACATGAATACAGGAACATGGAACAATAATACATGTAATAGGCATGGTGATCCATATGACAGGAATATAGAGAAACCATATAAGCGTGTGTCACAGGAAAGCATGACATGCATGTGTAACAGTAATATGCCGGTAACTCATGTAACGATGATCACAATAATATGTCATGACGGTATTCTGTGAAGTGGTGCACATGACTACGGACTACTGGTGTGACGTGTCATAGTATCTGTGCAACGGTGATACATGTGTATGTGTGTCAGTGATATGTAAACATACCGCGTATGATGATATGTATGATGCCAAGTATAATATGACATGCGGTAGTCCGTGCATGGTGCGTGTACCAGTGGAATATCTATACGTCACAATAAGCCGTGTCGTATCTCTGCAATAGTACATGCAATAACAGGAATCAGTGGATCCGTGACCTGACAGTATCAGTGTAAGCTACCTATGTCTTACTAGTACATGTCATAATAGTGGTCAGTGTATAATGGAATATCATGTCTAGAGGACTACCGTAGCTATTATGGTACCAGGGTATGCAATAACGGTGACAGTGTCAGTGTACCATGGAATAGTCATCTAACCAGTGTACCGTCTTCATGATCGGTTAGGGTCACTACAGTGTCAGGTATACCAAAATATGACTTCCAGTTATTTATTCACATTTTATTGATTTACTCGAAATCACGATTTTGGTATCTAAGCAATCAATCAATTTATTAAACATGGAGAAATATAATTTATTAAAAAGAAACACTCACAAATTGGCTACAGTACTGTAGCTTTCGTTCCCACGATCGCAACGGATGCAGAATCGTCCAAATCGGAGTCCGGACGCTCCAGTTATCGCCCGAACACTAAACATAATCAAAATGGGATAAATACGTAAATAAAAATAATTCAGAATGCAATTAATAAAATTGAGTAGGGGGTTTATGTAACAGTACCTGTAATGGATTTTGAAGCGGGTTCGGACTGTTAATGGGTCGGGTTTGGATCCACGACCCAAACCCATAACTTAAAGTAATGGGTTATGGGTTTACGGGTTTCAAATCAACCCGTACCCAAACGGGTTATTGGGTTCGGGTTCCACCCGAACCCAATAATCGATTAGAGAGCAGCAGCAGCAGCTTTAGCTGCTGCTGCCACCCAATCAGGCAAGCCAGCCATGCCGGCTGCGGCAACAGGGGCCCGCCAGCGGCGGCGGGGGTCCGCCGGCGGTGGCCGTGGTCGCCGGCGACGATCTGAGATCGCCGGCGACGGTCACAGGTAGGGAGAAAGAGGGAGAGAAAAGAGTGGGTGATGGGAAAAGAATTACAGGAAAGAAAAGAAAAGAAGGGAAGAAGAAGAAGAATAAAAAGAAGGAGAGGAAGAAAGGGAGGAGGAGGTGGTGGCGCGGTCGGGGCTGCGGCGTGGCCTGGGGTCGTGGCCGGCGGTGACGGCGGCCGGTGGCGGCGGCCGGCGCCGGCGGCCGGCGCTAGCAAGGGTCGGTCGGCCCCTCCCCCCTCATCATTTGGGTCGCACAGAGAGAGAGATGGAGAGAGATAGTGAGAGATTAGAGAGAGAGAGAGAGTTAGAGAGAGAGAGAGCGTTTGGAGGGAGTGAGAGAGAGAATAGAGGAGAGAGAGAGGAGGGAGGATTTTAATGGAGAAGAGAGAGAAGAGTCGGTGGGGTGAAGACTCTGGAAAACGCCAGAGAAGAGAAGAAGAGGAAAGAAAAAGAAAGAAAAAGAAAAGGTTTTAAAAATGAAAATAATATTATTTAATTCGGTCCAAAATTCGACCAGTTCCGAATAGTACCCAAAAATTACAGAAAATAGAGAATATTACGCTGAGACGTAATATGAAGACGGTTTGAAGAAATTCAATCCGGTTTGCAAATTAAAAATCTCAGAGTGTCTCGCCGATACGGGCGACACCGGTTTGGCCGGATTTTCGATAAATTCAGAAAATCCTCTAAAAATACCCGATTCTAAGACACACGATGAAAGCGGATTCTACAAATGCTACTCCGTTTGTGAAATAAAAATCAGAAGGCCGGTTATCGGTATCGGTCGACACCGACTACGGAGATTTTCCAAAAGGATCCAGAAAAATTCCAGAAAATCCTGAAAAATCTCAAATATTAGAAAATTATTTTTGAAACTGAAATCGGTCCAAACGGACTACTACGGAGGTCAAATCAATTTATACGTCGTATCGCTTACAGATACGGTGATACGTACCCCGGGGATCAGGGTGTTACATTTTCTCTCCACCCCCTGCTGCTGCTCTCCTTTTGATGCTGCTCTATGCCTTTCTCTTCACCCGCTGCTGCTGCTCTCCTTTTCCTGCGCTCTATGGCTTTCTCTCCACCCGCTGCTGCTGCTCTCCTTTTGCTGCTGCTGTATGCTTGCTGCCCTTCTCTTCAACTGCTGCTGTTCTCCTTTTGTTGCTGGTATTCGCTCGGTCCACATCTTATGTATTCACTACTGATGTCATAGTGGGCTGTGATGAGGCAGTGTTGAAAATTTATCTACTATTGTGGGGTTTGGAAACAGTTGGGAATGTTTTAATGACGGTGGATGGAGTCTCTTGTTTGAATGGAACCCCTTCACGTGTTGGTTGGTTGGATGTCAATCAGTCTTGATTGAAACCCCTTCATACACTGTAGGTTGGACATTATTCAAACTGAGGGCCATGTCGATCAATTACTTTCTCCTTCTTGGAAATCCATCTTCATGAATGGTTCTATGAATCTTTTTTCACTATGATCTGAGCCCTAAGAAATTAGTACTGGTGTATGTGTTTTTGGTATTCTTAAATTGGTTTATTAATGTTTATTTATGTACGTGCACTGGTATAATTTGAATATAAATTGTAACTTTGCTTAGATTTATTGACGTTACTTTATATATCACTTGTGGTACGTAACCGTTTTCTTGTTGGGGCTTTGATTACAAACAGGATGTTCTACGGGGAAATGGTACAAAGTTGAGATATGTTTAAATGAAACAGCTCGGAGATTCGATGCACGGTTTGATGTCCTTCTCATTTTGTCGGCTGCTGCTGCAAAAATCCTTCGAGAGTAGGGGCTTGATGAAGTTCGTCGGTCAACGAAGTACTCATCCGCAACCACATATGCCACGCAAATACTTATGTATTTTTTAATTTCTTTAATTGTTCAAATTATCAGTTGTAATAAACATTAGAGATGGTGTATTATTTTTTGAAGGAGTAATGATATTGTTGCATTTTTTACAAGAAACGACTCAACGTAGCATGTGCGTATTACTTGGCTTAGTCTGGATATCGTCCGGTTATTCAAAGAGTTGATTTTAAAATTTGTACTACTGAATTTAATAATAGTTCTAGTACATTTGTGGGGGATTCATTCTAGAAGGTCTTCAAGGTTAATTCCATGTTTAAATATGGTGTTTTGAAAAAAAAAACCACTGCATAAAACAAAACATGAACGTTGGTCAATTTACAGGTCTATGAGTTGGTGCATGGATGAAGTAATAAAATGCAAATTACCTAAATTTCTATAGAAAAACAAATAATACCGAGTTTCTCAATGTATTTCTAATCATTATCCAGAAAAAAGAAAATTTCAATTTATCATACACTTCACAAATCTCAACACATCCAAACAACAGAAAAGTAAATACACTTTTCCACATCAACTTTTCCATTCCATCCAAACAATGGAAACAGGAACTAACTTTTCCACTTCCACTTTTCATTACCATCCAAACACCGGAAAAGACAAAATATTTTCCAAACCACACTTCCAAACACCATCCAAACACCAGAAAACTTACTACTCATTTCCCTTTTTCCTAAAGGAAATAAATCTTACTTCCTACTTCCTCACTTCACAAGGATTCCTTAATCCAAACAGACCCTATTAGAAAGAAAGAAGAGTGGTTGACTGGTAGACCCGAACCAAAACTCGGACCATATAAAAAAAATGGACTGGTTCAAAGTTTGGTCCATCCGGTGGAGCCCACGGTTCCTGACCATAACCGGCGTGGGGTGGGGGCACGCCTCTTGAGGAGAAACAGAGCACGGGCATTCATGGATGTTGCGGGCTCAACAGAGAGATTGCCTTGGGAGCGATAGATGGAATGCCACAGGGGACGATAGTTATTAGTATCGTAGAATTAGAAGATGACGTCTGTGGGGTTACTGAATTAGAGTGGGTTGTTGAACACGTGGCGACCTATCAGTGGACGGGGGGGTGTTTGGAGTTTTTCTACGCGCAGTGGTGGGGGAGTTTGCTGTCAGTGTTGGTGGACGAAGAACATAAGCAATTGAGCATCTTGTCATCAGCTTCACCAGTGCTAAATAAGCGCAAATCATGTACATGCAATTTTTATACAATGCAGCTTCACTTTTAACTCTATTTAATAACTAGTTTACCATTACTATCAGTGAGAAATCAACCGATCAACTAAAAAGAGGATGAGAGGGGAAAGAAAGAAGAATGGAGAGCAGAAAAAAAAAAGAGGAAGAAGAAAGAGAGTCGACACTGCTCTCTCTCTCTCTCGGATGAAGACAGACGAACAGACAAAATTTTTATATGAGTTACGGGAGAAAACTTCTCTTCGATCGGTTTTGATAAGTTACTAGTATTTAGTTTATTGCATTAAAGGAAATGTTATATGTGAGTTTTAAATCAATGTGGCAATTGTAGTGACGGGGTTTTCTGAAATTTTTTTTAAAAATAAAGATGAACCGAACTTTTCTAATGGGACAGTGTAAGTTAGGGATGTCAATGGATACGAATAATCTACTCTTAACTCAAATCTGTATCCGTAATTTATATAATATATATATATAATAATATATATATATATATATATATATATATATATATATACACACACACACAAACGAGATGACACAACCAAGAGGACCGAGAGATAGGGATGCTCACCCCACTTAAGGAGCGACCACTCAACCCACCGCGAATATGAGATGCATCGCCTTCTTTTGGGTCTCCACGGGAACCATCCCTGTCCAAGACAATATGTTAGCTCAGATGGAATGTTTGGCATTTTATCTGAAAATCCTGTTGTTGTTTAGTTTCCATCCTGGAGCCTTATCATTATTGATGATGTGTTGAAATTGCTAGTATAATCCAAGAACATGATATATGTTTCAATTATATCACTGTAATTTGGAGACCCCAGTTAAAAAATGTCGACTCCAACCTCCATAATAACTGCTCGTGGAACAATGATTCAAATGGAAAAGGTTTTGGGTGGCGTTCGACCGTGGCGAGCGGTTGGAAGAGTCCAGTGTGCCACTTATGTGGCCTCATCGGCCATTGAAAGGCGGAATGCCCCTGGGCATTTTGTGTTTCCATTGCCGACAACAGGGGTATGTCGTCAAGATGTGTCCGAGTTGGGGGTCGATCGATGGTGATAGTGTCGGCGTGAGGAGAGCTCTCAGAGGAGGCGAGCCATAGAGCCATAGAGGCCTTCATTCTTTTCTTTTTCTTTTCTTTTTCTTTTTCTTTTTCTTTTTCTTTTTCTTTTTTTCTTTTTTCTTTTTTTTGGAAGGGGTCAGCCTAACATCGTCGACGATGGGCTAACAGTTGGTCGGAAGGGGGCCATCGTGTTGGAGGTGATGCTCTTAAAAGAGATGATCACGGGGGTGTTGGAGGGGAAAGCTCTCTGCTTCCGCTTGCTGGTTGGGTCTTCATTGGCGACGTTGGGGGCTGTGCGGGAGCCATAGCGTCCATGTATCTACGCAGAGGAGGTGAGAAGGCGGCAGGTGCTCAGGAGGGACTCGGTGGAGGACAGGGGCTCGATCATCGACGACGGGGGGGGGGATTCTTTGAGTTCCCTGTCCTCGTGAACGTTTCTTAGCGGGTAGGAGATGTTGAGGGGGAAGAGGGTTGGTTCTTTCGTCGGTGAGGCGTCGGAGTGGGCGGCGGAAGCGATCTTGATGTCGGAGCTCGTTCTTGATGCCTTCTCTATTTCGCAGCCAAAATAGGGGAGGGGCATTGCTAGCCTTGACGGGCTATACAATGCTTCGGCAAGCGACGATTCTGGCCATCAGTCAGGCGGCATCTCGGCGAGGCTAGCGGTGGGTCAGGACAGAGACATTGGGAGTCGCAATGGGCAAAGGGTGGGTCATTTACGGGGAAGCGAAGGAGGCACCTAATTCGCGTATGCTGCCGGTGACGAAGCATGATTGACGAGACAAAGCAGGCTCCGATTTTGTCTTGCACATTAACCGTGGCCAAGCGGAGGGGTCACGTCTGAGAGTGGTGTAAGCGTTGTGCGTCGGGTTCGAGAGAGGTCTTTCATTTTCAAATTCAAATTTGAGGGTGTGCTGCCAGAGGGCATCACATCTCTCTTGGAGAGCGATGATTCAGTTGGGCCAGGGCCCATGGGCCAATTGATGGCTCTGACTCTGAAGAGGGGTGTGTTTCCATTGAGCCTAGTGTTGGCCCTGACCCACTGCAGACTTCTATTGTGCCAGTTTCAAGTGAGGATAGGAAAGGAGGGGGGGTGAGCTAGGATGTCTTGGGCCTAAGGATGGGCTTGGAGAGATGACTGCTTCTGAAGAGGAAGAGATTAATAGGGTTAAGGGCTCATTGAAGAAAGGATTTTTGAATAAGGGGCTCTCTCTGGATAGATCGACTTAGGAAGCAAATTGTGATAGAGAATCTTTTGATCCTGGGCGCTTCAACCTGGATGGGTTTTTTTAGAAAGTGCCTGCCCTCCAACAATGAGGCCTGATTTTGGATGAGGAAATTTTTTGAGTGTGGTTGGGTAGCGGATCAAGGGGTATTTTCAGAAAGAGTTTAAAAAATTTCCTGGGTCAGTTCCCTTCCCCCTACGATGGGTCTCAGGGTTATAAACCCTATAAGAAGAAGAAAGGTAAATCGAGCCGGGTCGGCTCGACGGGCTGAGCCGGGGTCTTCTGCCATGGGAGAGAGTTCGCAAAGCCGGAGGTGTCATTCCGAGGTTTGGAAGGTTGTTCTGAGATGGAGGGTTGAGTTTTTGTATTTGTAGGAGTGAGTTTTTTATTGCTGCTAAATAAAAGAGAGGGAGTTTGAAGGAAGTCGCTGGCGGAGGTCTACAACGAATTGCGCTTCACTGGTGTTAGCAGGATTTGATCGCGGGGAGCCATGGACATGGCGCCGGAACTTTAGTTTAACCTCTGTTGTATTTTTCATTTTTTCCGGAAGGCTATAATATGTATGCTCTACATTGTTGTAGCCTTCTTTCTTGGGTTGTTTCGATAATAATTTTTAATGAAACGCCGGGGGTCTTATTCGCTTCACGATTTTTTTCTCAAAAAAAAGGGACCCCAGTTGGATTTTTGTTAAGATATTTTTGTTTGTTCTTTCAATTCAAAGGTTGCTAAGCTTTCATTTTCTGAATGTTGGAGATTAAGTATACTTTTCATGTGCATCCTTTATAAGTCGATCTCTTTTTATGTTCTCACATAAAAGAAGGGAACAACTTTTCCGTCAATTAGATTTTGTGTCTGTCTGTTTGAATAGTTCTTTAAATCTTTATTTTAAACATAAAGATAAAAACATATGATGGCTGGAGCCTTTGCTCTATCCTTTATAAAAAAAAACCCTTGTATATAAAGTAGGATGACCGTCAGATTTCGCTAAAAATTTGTCTATTTGGACAATTATGCTCTACGAAGTTTTAACGGAGTTTGGACACTTTTTGGTTTATGTAGGGTTTAAATAAAAAAAATGATGGTTTCATTGACTGCATTCCAATGCAACGTTGTGGTTAATCTTCTGATCGAGTTAAATTTATAAGCATTGATAGATGTTGGCTTTTGGACTGAGAATTTAAATAAATAATATAAATAAATATGAAAGGAGAATAGATGAGTGATGCCGGCCTGGGCGTTGGGCTGGGCTTGGCCAGGGCTAAAAGAAAAAGAAGACGAAATGGAAACGGGTTGGCTTATGTATTGCATTGTGTATCATCTATCTAAATAAAAAGGATAAGTTCAATGATCGCTAGTGTTGCTAGCGAATTTTTCAACATTTTGCTGCTCAGTAAATTGGAGGTAATTAGGATAAATTTAGAATGTGTGGGGATGTGGAGAAAAAAATTAATGAGCTGAATTGTACTCACAATATTGACGAGCTCGCTCACTAATGACTTCACCCATTGAAGTATTTTTTTTAAAAAGAATAAAAATAATGAAAAACAAAAAATATATGATTAATTCACCGCCCATCACATTTTTAAACACTAATTTTTACCCCAATCCTAATTAATATCCATAAATGATAGTGAATATTATTACAATAATATAATATTAATAATCATAATTACTCTTTTATTTCTTTCATGATAGTGATCACAATTTTTATCATTATATATATTATAACTAATTGTAATTTCTATTATAATTACAAAATTATAAGTAATTACAGTTTCATTGTAATTTTTAAATATAATAATATTAATGATGGATACCAAATATTGCAATATAATTATAATTAAGTAGTTATGATTGTTAATTATTATGTAATTGCTACAAGACAATAAGTAATTCTTCCAACTTTTAATTAATTATAAATGACAATAAAATATAATGAATATTATAATTACATGATAATTTATCATTATAATTATTCTTTTATTTTTTATGCTAGTAATTACATTTTTAATTATTATTATAAGTAATAATAGTTTTATTATAATTACAAAATTATAAGTAACTATACTTTTTATTATAGTTATTAAATTGTAATATTCGTAATGATGGATATCATATTAGTTAAAATTAAAAAATTTATTATGCCTTATTACAAGATAATAAGTAATTATTTTAATTTTTTATTAATTAAGTAATTTCAAGTTGATAAGTATTGATAACTGTATTATTAATTATGATAGTAATTTCATTGAATTATTTTATTTATTAAGGAATCAATAATGAGATGTCATAAACTATATTATAACAATAATTATTTTCGTGAGAAAAAGAGATATATAAAAGGAGGAGAGGATGGTCGTGGAGTGAAGAAGATGGAGTGAAGGGCACATGGAGAAGTTGGCTTGACATTAAGGGGAAGCCAGGGGAGAGAGAAATGAGAGAAAAGAAAAAGAGAGAGAAAAATAAAGGAATTTGACTGGGCCTTTTTGGCATGGTTCAAAGAAAATGAGAGGAAAAGAGAGGGAAAAAAAGAGTATGTCGGGCTCATATGTATGGGCTAAAAATATTAATAATAATTATAGCTTATTATCATAACTTTATTATTAAAAATAATTAGTATTATAAAAAAAGGAGTACTAAATATTCTCACATATTCACAAAAAAAATTTAACAGTATTTCTGACCTAAAATATTTTTAAATGAAAATTTTTGTGTACATAATTTATTTATTAATATTATTTATACATACAAATTTTCAATACACACACAGAGAGAGAGACGCATGTATGTATTTGTAAAATATATAATTTATTTATTCGAAATACGTATTTTTGCATAACAAATATTTACTCAACATGAAGAATAATATAATTTATTTAATAGCATAATTTATTATAACATAATCAATTTGATTATTGATATAATTATAACTATTATCAGATAAATACAAATACCTATATGATTATTTTAAATATTTCAAAATTTCATTAAACTGATGAGTTCAACCAATTTCCTCAGCCCCTGCTGATAGCGGGGGGCACTTACTAGTTTGAAAAAAGGATAGAAGACTATTTATATGTTGACTTCATATCCCAGATCATCCGGTAGTCCTCGATTAATTCTCTTTATGTTGAACTCAAAAAACTACACTTATATTAAGCTGTAAATGTCATGCACGCACATTCTGCGCAAAACTCTGGGGAACATATTTGAAGAAATAAAAAACGTAGGTATCAAATATAGAGAGAGGATAAAAAACTGAGAAGATTCAGTTTTAAACTCATTAACAGAGGTTCGGTCGATCAGGCGTCGACCGACATACACAAGAGTTGGAATCAATCGACGCTCAATCGACCGATGTTGCACGAGATAAAAAAACTCAGTTGACGGTTGACCGCACCCAACTCTCTGAGATCAACACAAGTTGGGCATTGGATCCCGGTCGACCGGCCCAACTATGACATTAACAGAGAGTTAGGGGTCTGCGCGGTCCACCAGTCGGTCGGCTGCACTTGGAGCGATCGACCGGCCGGTCGACCGTCACACAGATCTTGGCCGCATTTCTAGACCGACCTGCTGCTTTTTGGGTTTATTTATTCTTTCTATAAATAGAGGACTTGAGCCTATTTTTGAGAATCATCTTGCTTAGTGAGTTCTTGAGAGAACCCTTATAATCCTTTTGTAAATCTTGTATAAATCATCAATAGATCTATCTCTTTTCCCCGGAGAAGAAGGCATCTTACCGAACCTCGTAAATCTCGGTCTCCCTCTCTTGGTGTGTCGTTGTGATCTAGGGTCTGTGTTTTTGGTTGGTTCTAGGTTTCAACAGTGGTATCAGAGCTCTAGGCAACATTTGAGCTTTGTTTGTGGAGTGGATCTTGATTGAAAGCTTGGATCTTGTAGATCTGAGACTTTGGTGGGATAAAAATAGGTTTACGACATTGTATCTCATTTTCAATCTTTTGATGGAGAGGTTAATTAGAAATTCTTCTTAGGGTTTCAAATAGAGGTAAAAATTTGAACTTTATATTTGTAGTTCCATTACATAGTTATTCCGCTTTGTTTGGTTGAGAATATTGGAGAAATGGCCGGAGAAATATCCGATGGGAGCAGTTATTTTGTAGTAAAAAACATTCAGGATGCTCATACATGAAGATTAATGTGGTAAATTCTGATGGCGCAAATAATTTTGGATTATAAAAATGTGAGCTATTCGACGCGCTGAATGCGCAGAATTTAGAGGATACTCTTGAGCCTTAAGAGAGAACGACGAAAGTAGATGAGAAGTTTTGAAAGAAGATGAATAGGATGGCGTGTGGCATCATTAGGTCTTGCTTAACATGAGATCTAAAGTATGATGTGATGAATGAAACTTCTGGGAAGAAGATTTGAGAGATTCTAGTAAGCAAGTACTTGACGAAGAGTGTCGAGAACCGCTTGCATTTGAAGAGGAGACTTTACCATTTCAATTGAAAGAGGAACCTCAATTAGTGATCACATCAACTTCTACACGAAGCTTCTCGTGAATTGGCAAATTTGGATGTAGTGATCGAGGATGAAGGCAAAACGTTGATATTTTGAGTTCTCTCTCCGATGAGGGATATAAGACCTTTATTCTTACCTTGATCAATGGGAGAACCTCTCTTAGCTACAGTGAAGTAACCACTACTCTTCTGAACATGGAATTGACGAAGGAAGATAAAGAGTGTTCTTCTAATGACACATCAGCGAGGTATTGGCCACGAGAGAAAGTAATCCAAAATAAAGAAGAGAAAATTAGCAGAAATCTAATTGGTAGCTCATGGTTGGTAATCGCAAATTGAAAAGGATCAGTGTATCTTCTCCAAAGAGAAAGAACATTGAAAACTAATTGTCCAAGGCTCATAAGTTAAAGAAGAAGTCACGATCAGATGACTCGTGAAGTCGGATGGTAATGATTCTAACTCTTCTTGTTTTTCACTTTCTATTACACCATCAGGCTGTCATTCAGATGCATCTGATGGGTATTGGAATCACATGACAGTTGTGCTCTGGACAAGAAAAAGGTGAAATTCGACACCATTACTCACATTTGCATGGTCTTCTTGATTATGTTCACGTGGATGTTTGGGATCCTACAAAGACTGCATCACTTGGAGGCCATCGATACTATTATGGCCCAAGGTTACAATCACCAATTTTAGAGTTTTGATGATTACAAAACATATATAGTTATTTGTACTAATCATGTTTAAGTGTTAAGGTTGTTTCAGGGTTCTAAGAATTCAACAGGTTTTCTTCCCTAAAGGAAGGTGGTGATTGACTCAAGTTGACTCAATTCGGGATCAAGGATTCAAGTTATTCAACGATACATATGGAGAAGCCCAAAATTGAAGATCTTATAGTCACTTAGAACCTTTGTAAGAATTAGTATGTTAAAGAGTAAGGATATGATAGTTGTGCTCAAGAAAACACACATACACAAAAATACACTTTTCAAAACACAAGTTTTTGGTTAGTTGGTTTTTGTGCATGTTTGATTAATATACATGTTTCAAAATATTTCAAATTTTTATATCTAA
>JAVJIF010027099.1:2500-30000 GCA_038442645.1 Agave tequilana
TGGGTCATCTGGAAGCCATTGACAACCAGAGGGTAGGATTTTGTTAATGAATGAACAGAGTGTTTTGTAGTCAGGAGTTTCTGTGAATGTGGTCAGGAGTAGATGTTCGGGATTTTTCTTGGTAAAATAGGGGGAGGAATCGGATTGAGGTCGTGGAGTATTTTGAATTTTTGTAGGAGTTGGTATAGCAAAAGGAAGAGGAGGAAAGTTACCAAGAACTTGGAATCTGTTGGGATTTGAATAGGAGATGTTGAGAGGGATGAGATTCTTATCTCATAGTCTTTTGAATTAACTGTCTTTTGAATTGAAGGCTTTCCTTTATCGTCGTTCATTTTGAATCTGTGGTCAAGAATTCACGAGTCAGAAAATCAGGCAAGGAGTTATTTGAGCCTTTGAGATATTCTATATCGAAATCAAAAATGGAAAGGATGGCTTGCCATCTGGCAAAGATTTGTTTGGATGCAATGTTCTGAACATCTTTTTCAAGGATGAACTTAGCAGACTGACAATCGATTCGAAGGAGGAATTTTTTGTTTAAAAGATCGTCTTGAAATTTGGAAATGCATTGGACGATGGAAAGTATTTCTTTCTTAATAGTGGAATATGACTTTTGGGGGCCGAGCCAATGCCAGAATGAAATCTAACCAACTGTTCTTGTGATGCATGCGTGAGTTTTTGTTTTAATATGCCTCCGTATCTTATATCGGATGCATCTGTTTCGACTATCATGAATGCATAAGGATGAGGAATGCATAGACATGGTAATGAATGAACCTTTTCTTTGATTTGTTTGACTATTTGAGTGTGCCTTTCTGACCATGCCGGTGGATTCTTCTGAAGTCTTTGGAATAGTGGTGCACAGGTTATTCTAATTTTTGAAATGAAGTCCGACACATAATTTAGGCATCCTAAGAACCTTTGTAACTGAGTCTTATCCTTAATTTCGTCAGGGAATTTGTTTGCAAATTCTATCGATCTATTGATCGGTGTTATAGTCCCTATATGAATATTGTGTCCTAAGAATCTAATGGACGTTTGAAATAGCTTCATTTTAGTTAGCGAGACTACTAACCCATTTTTCTTTATAGTATGAAAAAAGATATTGAGGTGTTTGAAGTGTTGGTCTATGTTTTCCGAGTAAATCAGGACATCATCGATATATACTATGGTAAATGTTGTATAAGGATTGAATATATCGTTCATGATTCTTTGAAATTCTGAAGGGGCGTTTTTTAATCCGAAAGGCGTTACATTCCATTCATAGTGGCCGAAAGGTACAGTGAATGCTGTTTTGTATCGGTCTTGTTCAGCTATTTGAATTTGCCAGAATCCTGATTTCATATCGAATTTGGAAAATAGTTTGGCATTATATAGTCTTTTTAATAAATCCTTTTTGTTTGGGATTGGATATCTAATCCATTGTAATACCTTATTTAATGGTTTGTAATTGATTACTAATCTTGGAGTTCCTCTCTTCTTTTCTGCTTGGTTCATGACATAGAAGCCTGCACAGCTCCACGTGGACTTTAAAGGTCTTATTAATTTTTTGGCAAGGAGGGTTTGTAGTTCCTTCTTGCATATCTCTAGTAGGTCATGATTCATTTGAATAGGTCGAGCTTTGGTTGGGATATCTTTCTCTGAGAAATCCTTTTCGTAGTGAAGACTTACGATGTGTTTCTTTCTTTCCCAGAAAGCGTTAGGAATATCTGAACATATTTCCTTAGTGTATAATTGTTGGAGTTGCTTGATACGTTGTTGAATATGTGTATCTTGTAATTGTTGATTTATTTTGTGATACAGAATATCATCTTGGAGGAATAGGATTTTGTTTTGTTTTCGTTGAATTAGGTTTATACTTTGGTAAATTGAATTAGTTTGTAAAGTATTTAATTCTTTGTATTTTATAGGGGTTATAAATTTGAATAAGATCTTTTCTCCCATGATTTGTGTACCTAAACCTGTGGAATCTACCCAAAAGGGATAAATCTGTGTTAGGAGGGGATGCCTAGTATTACATCAGTATTTAGGTCGTCTACAATGATGAACTGGTGTTTGAAACACATCTTATCATTACATATTGATGTTTTAGTGAGTTTTCCTTTTACCTTTAAGGGTGAATCGTTTGCTGTTACCAATTTTTCATTTGTTGATTCATAATATTTGGTTGGAAATATACCGTCTCTGATTACGCTGTGGTCAGCTCCAGAGTCGATCATGGCATTAAAATTGGATTTAAAGTTGTGAATAGTAAGGGTTATGTATACGAACCACTTTTGGTAAGGAAATCCTTTAATGGTTGAGATGAAGTTAAAATCGGAAGGCTCAGTTGTTGAAATGGTGATTTGATTTAATGGAAAAGGGGGATTTTCATCGAACGGATTTGATATTGTTGCAATCTCTTTTCCTTTGTTAAGTTGGGCTTGAATAAGGCATATTTGTGTCTCGCATACCAAGTTTTTGGTTTCCATTTGGGTTAGATTTTGTTTGATGTTTTTAATTTCTTCTTTTAATAATTTTATTTCTACTCGTAGTTCATGAATGTTACTTGGTTGGTGATTTAATTTTGTAGTTATGGGATAGGTTTCAAAGAGTTTTGAAATGCTAAAGGGTTGAATTAATGTATCTTTGTCTTCTTCTTCCTTCATAATTAGGTAATCTTTCTAATGTTCCTTTTATTTTTCCGGGTCAGGAATCTGTTGTATCATATCAAATATTAATTCTTTAATAGCCTTTTTAGAGTTTGTTGTTTCCTGTAATTTTAGAGTATTTCTTTTGATCATATTAATCTGTTTACATTTACACGTTTTGTCGCTAGAACTTGAGGAGTTATAGAACTCATCATCAGATATCTTATTAATTTGAGAATAAAGTTGTAATCTTTCTTTAAATTTTTCTTTTATGTTTGAATCTATGTCCGATATATCGTCTATTATCTCATTAATTTTATTTTTTCTCTTTGATTTACATTTGCTGGCAATATGGCCAGGTTTGCCACACTTGTAGCAGGTGACCTTTTTAGGTTGGTAATAGTCTTCATTTGAGCGTTTCTGGGGATACTTGGAATATTTGTTTTTTCGTGGTTTAAACTTTTTGTAGGAGATGGATTTTTGTTGACATTTTTTCTCTATAGAGGGAGCTCGTATTCCTGTGATGCCAAATGCTTCACAGAACGAACCCATCTCTTTCCTTTTATTGCCGTATTTCGCTTGGAATTTTAACTCTTGACATGCTAATAAAGCTTCCTTCTTAACAAACGCGAATAATTGTCCATAAGTAATCGTACTAAAATCGACGTTGTCATCTTCTATTCCCATGGCCTTCTTAATACTATTAAAGACTCGTTGTGAAAATAAATTGGGTAAACCAGTGATGAATTTCTCTTTCCAAAAGGATTTTGTTGAGTCTGACCTCTTTAATACATGGGTTAGGAACATATCCTTGTACCACCAAAAATCTGAAAGTGTTGGACATCTTAAATTGGTAAGGAATATCTTTGAGGATCCTAACATATATACCTATATATATATATATATATATATATAGGTATATATATATATAGGTATATATATATATATATATATATATATATACCTATATATATATATATATATAGGTATATATATATATATATATATATATATATATACCTATATATATATATATATATACCTATATATATATACCTATATATATATATATATACCTATATATATATATATATATATATATATATATATATATATATATATATATATATATATATATATATTATGGGTAAAGTGCTCCTAGTAGGTCTCCTTAGATTACAATCTAAGGAGAAGGCTTAATACTCCAACATCCCAAAAACAATTTCACGATCCGACCGCACATTATCAACTTCATGTTTTAAGATGTATACATATAAAAAATCAAGTGATTTTGGTTCGTTTACTCTATTTTCTTTGGGTTCAAATATTAACGGTTTTTTAAAAGTAGAACAAAATGGAACGATTAGATCAATAAGAAAATGAAATTCAAATCATTTGATTTTTTATATATGTACATCTTAGAACATGAAGATGATAATGTGCGGTCGGATTGTAAAAAAAAATTGAAATGTTAGGGTTTTAAGCCACCTCCTTAGATTGTAATCTAAGGAGACCTACTAGGTACACTTTACCCTATATATATATATATATATATATATATATATATATATATATATATATATATATATACATACATATATATATATATACATATATAGGTATATATATATATGTATGTATATATATATATATATAGGTATATATATATAGGTACATATATATATATACATATATATATAGGTATATACATATACATATATATATATAGGTATATACATATAGGTATATATATATAGGTATATATATATATGTATAAGTATATATACCTATATATATATACATATATATATACATACCTATATATATACCTGTATATATACCTATATATATACCTATATATATAATAATCGCATTTTGTTCCTATTTGGGCCTTATTCGTAACTTATAAGGCCTAACTCACGCTAATCAGGGTTAAAAGTTTGACTTTTAGTCAAAATACCCAATTAACACAAGAAATAAGGATAATTAGAAGTAATTGTACATAGAAACTATATAACACCACTCTCAGCTCTCGAAACCATGTTTTCCTCCAGTTTGGGCCTCATTCGGCTCTAAAAAAGCAAAATTCAGGTTAATCGGAGTTGAAAGTTTAACTTTCGGTCAAATTTCTAACTATAGAATAGAAACAAATTGAGTTAGTAGTAGTTATACGTAGAAACTATATGATACTACTCTCGGCTCTTGAAAACCATGTTTTCTCCCTAATTAGGGCCTATTCTGCTCTTATAAGGCCTGGTTCAGGCTAATCGGGGCTGAAAGTTTGACTTTTGGTAAAACTTCACAATTTAGAATAGAAACAAATTTGATCAGTAGTAATTATACATAAAAATAATGAAATACTACTCCTAGCTATTGAAACATTACATAAAAATAATGAAATACGAATAAGGCCCAAACAGGGACAAAATATGATTATCCAGAGACGGGAGTCATAATACATAGTTTTTATATATGATTACTTCTAATTAAACTTGTTTCTAGTTTTATTTGGGAAGTTTGATCAAAAGTCAAACTTTTTCCCCGATTGGCCTGAACTTGGAGCCGGATGTGGCTTAAACAGGGAGTAAACTTGATTTTAAAGAGCCGCGAGTAGTATTTCATAGTTTTATATATAATTACTACTACTTAAACTTGTTTCTAGTTTTAATCTGGAAGTTTGACTTTTGTCAAACTTTCAGCCCCTAGTTGGCTTAAACGAGGCCTTATAAGAGCCGAGTTAGGGACCAAACAGGAGAAAAATATGGTTTTTAAGGTCTGTGAATGGTATTACAAAGTTTCTATGTACAAGTACAACTGATTAACCTTGTTTCTAATATTGATTGAAAAATTTAACCAAAAGTCAAACTTTAAAGTCCTAGTTGGCCTGAACTAGACCATATCAAAGTTGAATAGGGTCCAAACGGGGAGAAAATGCAGTTTTTAAGAGCCGAGAGTAGTATTACATTGTAATTTTGTATAATTACTACTTAATTTAGAAGTTTGACCAAAAGTCAAATCTTCATCCCTTATTAGCCTGAACTAGGTCTTATAAGATCGGAATAGGGCCCAAACGGGAGGAAATATGGTTTTTAATAGCTTAAAGTGGTATTGCATAGTTTCTATGTACAATTACTACTAAATAACCTGGGATCTAATTTTAACTGGGAAGTTTAACTAAAAGTCAAACTTTCAACCCCTATTGGCCTGAACTGGTCTTATAAGAGCAAAATAGGGCCCAGACATGGAGAAAACATGATTTTCACGAGCCGAGAGTTGTATCACATAGTTTTTGTGTATAATTTCATTTAATTAAACTTGTTTCTATTCTTTATTTGAATTTTTTTTAAGAAATCAAATTTTTAGCCCCGATTGACCTAAACTAGGCCAGATCGGAGGAAAACATGATTTTCAAGAGTTGAGAGTTGTATTCCATAGTTTCTATGTAAAATTACTACTATTTTACCATGTTTCTAGTTTTAATTTGGAAGTTTGACCAAAAGTCAAACGTTCAGCCCCGATTGGCCTGAACTAGGCCTTATAAGAGCCGAAAATGGCCCAATCGGGGAGAAAATGCGATTTTCAAGATCTGAGAGTTGTATTACATAGTTTTTATGTATAGTTGCTACTAATTAAACTTATTTTTAGTCTAAATTGGGAAGTTAGACCAAAGTCAGACTTTCAGTCTCGATTGGCTTGAACTAAGCCTTATATGAGCTGAATATGACCTAACAGAGAAAAAAAATAAGATTTTAAAGAGCTAGGAGTAGTATTGCATAGTTTTTATGTACAATTAGTGCTAATTAACCTTGTTTCTAATGTTAATTGAAAAATTCAGTAAAAAGTCCAACGTTCAGTCCCAATTAGCCTTAACTAGGCCTTATAAGAGACGAAAAGGGCCCATTCGGGGAGAAAATATGGTTTACAAGAGCTGGGAGTAGTATTACATTGTTATTATATGTAATTGCTACTAACAAAACATGTTTCTAGTCTTAATTGTGAAATTTGATCGAAAGTCACTCTTTCATCCCCGATTGGCTTCAACTAGGACTTATAAGAGCTGAATATGACCTAAATAGGGAGAAAACATTGTTTTAAAGAGCCAGGAGTAATATTACATAGTTCTATGTACAATTACTACTAATTAAACTTGTTTCTACTCTTAATTAGGAAGTTTGTCCAAAAGTCAAACTTTCAGCCCCTATTGGCCTGAATTAAGTATTATAGGAGCAGAGTATGGCTCAAAAAAGGAGAAAACATGTTTTCAAGAGTCGGGAGTAGTGTTATATAGTTTTTATATCTAATTATTATTTAAATATGTTTCTATTCTTAATTGTGAAGTCTGACCAAAAGTCAAATCTTCATTGCCGATTGGCCTGAACTAGGCATTATAAAAGCCGAATAGGACTCAAAAAGGGAGAAAATATGTTTTCAGTAGCCAGAAGTAGTATTACATAGTTTCTATATATAACCACTACTAATTCAATTTGTTTCTATTCTTAAGTTGGAAGTTTGACCAAAAGTTTAACTTTTCAGCCCCGAATGACCTAAACTATGCTTTATATGAGCCGAATTGGGCCAAAACTGGAGGAAAATATGGTTTCGAAAGCTGAGAGTGGTGTTACTTAGTTTCTATGTACAATTACCGCTAATTATTCCTGTTTCTTATGTTAATTGGGTATTTTTACCAAAAGTCGTAACCCCAATTGGGCTGAACTAGGCCTTATAAGATACGAAAAGGGCCTAAACAGGGACAAAATGTGATTATCTAGAGCCGCGAGTAGTATTACATAGTTTTGATATATAAATACTTCTAATTAAACTTTCTTCTAGTCTTAATTGGGAAGTTTGATCAAAAGTCAAACTTTCACCCTGATTGGCCTGAACTATGAGCCATCTAGCTTAAATTGAGAGAAAACTTGATTTAAAGAGCCGAGAGTAGTATTACATACTTTCTATATGCAGTTACTACTACTTAAACTTGTTTCTAGTCTTAATCTGGAAGTTTGACTTTTGTCAAACTTTCAACCCTGGTTGGCCTGAACTAGGCCTTATAAGAGCCGAATGGGACCGAACGGGAGGAAAACATGGTTTTCAAGTGCTCTAAATGGTATTAAAAAGTTTCAATGTATAAGTACTACTAATTAACCTTATTTCTATTATTAATTGGTAAATTTGACTAAAAGCTAAATTTTAATGCCCTGATTGGCCTGAACAAGGCCTTATAAAAACTAAATAGGGTCCAAATGAGGAGAAAATACAGTTTTCAAGAGACGGGATCAGTTTTACATTGTAATTTTGTATAATTACTACTAATTTAACTTGTTTTAGGTCTTAATTTAGATGTTTGACTAAAAGTCAAATCTTCAGCCCTTATGGGCCTGAATTAGTCCTTGTAAGAGCCGAATAGGGCCGAAACAGGAGGAAAAATTATTTTCAAAAGATGAAAGTAGTATCACATAATTTCTATGTACAATTACTACTAATTAACCTAAGTTCTAATTTTAATTGAAAAGTTTGACTAAAAGTTAAACTTTCAACCTCGATGGCCTGAACTAAGCCAAGAGCCAAATAGGGACCAGACAGGGAGAAAATATGGTTTTCAAGAGCCGAGAGTAGTATCATATAGTTTTTATATATAATTTTGATTAATTAAACTTGTTTATATTCTTAATTTGGAATTTTTTCAAAAAATCAAACTTTTAGCCTCGATTGACCTAAATTAGGCCATATAAGAGCTAAAAATGAGCCAAACCCGAAAATATGGTTTTCTATATCTGAGAGTTGTATTACATAATTTCTATGTAAAATTACTGCTATTTTTTCTTGTTTCTAGTGTTAATTGAGAAGTTTGACTAAAAGTTAAATGTTCAACCCAGATTGGCCAGTAGTAGGCCTTATAAGAACCGAAAAAGGCCCAATCGGGGAGAAAATATGATTTTCAAGAGCCCGGAATAATATTACATAGTATTTATATATAATTACTACTAATTAAACTTGTTTCTACTCTTAATTGGAAAGTTTGACCAAAGTCAGACTTTCAGTCCCGATTGCCCTGAACTAGGCCTTATATGAGCCGATTATGACCTAAACAGAAAGAAAATATGGTTTTAAAGAGTTAGAAGTTTTGTTACATAGTTTCTATGTACAATTGTGGCTAATTAACCTTGTTTCTACTATTAATTGGAAAGTTTGACCCAAAGTCAAACGTTCAGCCCCGATTAGCCTGAAACTATGTCTTATAAGAGCCGAAAAGGGCCCAATCGGGAGAAACTATAATTTTCAAGAGCTGGAGTAGTATTACATAGTTTTTATATATAATTACTACTAATTAAACTTGTTTCTGGCCTTAATTGGAGAGTTTGATCAAAAGTCACTCTTTCAGCCCAGATTGGCCTGAGCCAAAGCCTTTAAAAAGCCGCATATGACCTAAACAGGGAGAAAATATTGTTTAGGAGCTAGGATTAGTATTACATAGTTTCTATATACAATTATTATTAATTAAACTTGTTTCTACTATTAATCAGGAAGTTCGTCTAAAAGTTAAACTTTCATGCTCGATTGGCCTGAACTAGGCATTATAAGAGCAGAATAGGACTCAAAAAAGGAAAACATGCTTTCAAAAGCCGGGAGTAGTATTATTAGTTTTTATGTATAATTACTACTAATTAAACTTGTTTTTATTCTTTATTGGGAAGTTTGATAAAAAGTGCCTGAACTAGGCATTATAAAAGCCGAATAGGGCTCAAACTGGGAGAAACATCTTTTCAAGAGCCGGGAGTTGTACTACATAGTTTTCATGTAAAATTACTACTAATTAAATTTGTTTCTATACTTAATAAGAAAGTTTGACCAAAAGTGAAATCTTTAGCCCCGATTGGCCTCAACTGGGCATTATAAGAGCCGAACATGACCCAAACAAGAGAAAAATATGATTTTCAAGAGCTGTGAGTGATATTACATAGTTTTTATGTGCAATTACTACTAAATAACCTTGTTTCTAGTGTTAATTGGATGTTTGATAATTGAAAGTTTGACCAAAAGTCAAATTTCAGCCCCGATACGCATGCACTATGCCATATAAGAGTTGAATAGGGACTAAACGGGGAGAAATTGAGGTTTTCAAGAGCTAGAAATAGTATTACGTAGTTTTTACATATAACTACTATAAATTAAAATTATCTCTGTAGTTAATTTGAAAGATTGACCAAAAGCCACAGTTTTAGCCCCGACCAGCCTGAAGTAGGCCTTATAAGAGCCTAATAGGGCCTAAATAGAGAGAAAATATGTCTTTAAAGAGCTGAGAGTAGTATTAAATAGTTTTTATGTACAATTACTATTAATTAAACTTGTTTCTAGCCTTAATCTGAATGTTTGACTAAAAGTCAAATTTTCAGCCCGATTGGCCTAAACCGAATAGGGCCTAAAAGGGGAGAAAACATGTTTTCCAGAACCGGGAGTAGTATTACATAGTTTTTATTTATAATTCTACTAATTAAATTTGTTTCTATTCTTAATTTGAAAGTTTGACCAAATGTCAACCCTTCAGCCCTGATTGGCTTGAATGAGGCATTATAAGAGCCAAATAGGACCCAAACAGGAGGAAAATATGATTTTCAAGAGTCGAGAGTAATATCACATAGTTTTTATGCATAACTACTACTAATTAAACTTGTTTTTATTTTTAATTTGAAAGCTTGACCAAAAGTGAAATTTTTAGCCCCAATTGGCTGAACTAGGCCTCATCAGAGCCAAACAAGACTCAAACGGGTGGAAAACATGATTTTCAAGAGCAAAAAGCGGTAGTACATTTCTTCAATGTATAATTATTGTTAATTAACCTTGTTTCTAGTATTAATTAGGAAGTTTGATTAAAAGTCAAACTTTCACCCCGATTGGCATGAACTAGCCTTATAAGAGCCGAATATGACCTAAACGGGGAGAAAACTTGGTTTTAAAGTGGAGGAAGTAGTATTACATAGTTTCTATATACAATTACGACTAATTAAACTAGTTTGTAGTCTTAATCTAGAAGTTTGACCAAAAGTCAAATTTTGAGCCCTGATTGGCTTATCTACGCATTATAAGAGCCGAATATGGCCCAAACGGGGAGAAAACATGATTCTAAAAGTCCAGAAGTAGTATTACATAATTTATATATCAATTACTACTAATCAACAAGTTTAGTGTTAATTGAAAGTTTAAAAAAAGTTTAAACTTTCTACATGGATTAGTCAGAACTAGGCTATATAAGAGCTGAATAGGGCCTTAAAGGAAAGAAAATGAGGATTTTATGAGCTGAGAGTAGTATTAAAAAGTTATTATGTATAATCACTATAAATTAAACTTTTTTCTATTTTTAATTTTGAAGTTTGACCGTAAGTCAAACTTTCAACCTCAATTGATGAGAACTAGGCCTTATAAGAGTCAAAATGGGACCAAACGGGAGGAAAACATGATTTTTAATTGTTGTGAATGATATTACATAGTTTCTATGCACAATTACTACTAATTAATCTTGTTTCTAGAGTTAATTGAGAAGTTTGATAAAGAGTCAAACTTTCACCTATGATTGGCCTGAACTAAGTCTTATGTCCATACTGGAAGAAAATACAATTTTTAAAAGGCGAAAGTGGTATTACATATTTTTTATGTATAATTACTACTAATTAAACTTGTTCTAGACTTAATTCAAAAGTTTGACCAAAAGTCAAACCTTCTGCCCTTTATTGGCCTGAACTAGGCTTTGTAAGAGTCAAATACGGTCCAAACGAAAGACAAACATGATTTTCAAAAGCTGAGAGTGGTATATATATATTTTCTATGTAACTAATTAATCTTATTTCTACTGTGCCTAGTTCAAGCCAATCAAGGTTATAAGTTTGACTTTTTTAGTCAAACTTACAACCCTGATTGGCTTTAACTAGGCCATATAATAGCCGACTAAGGCCCAAACAGGGAGAAAACGAGGTTTTCAAGAGCCGGACGTAGTATTACATAGTTTTTATGTATAACTGCTATAAATTAAACTGTTTTGTATTCTTAATTTGAAAGTTTGACTAAAGTCAAACTTTCAGCCCCGATTGGCCAGAGTACTTTACAAGGGCCGAGGGCCCAAACAGAACGGAAACATGATTTCAAGAGCTGAGAGTGGTAATTCATAGTTTCTATGTACAATTACTTCTAATTAACCTTATTTCTAATATTAATTAGGAAGTTTAACCTAAAGTCAAACTTTCAGTCCCGATTGGCCTGAAGTAGGCCTTATAAGAGCGGAATAAAGCCCAAACGGGTGTTACACATGATTTTCAAGAGCCGAGAGTAGTATCACATAGTTTCTATATATATAACTACTACTAATTAGACTTGTTTTTATCCTTAAGTTGAAAGTTTGACTAAAAGTCAAACTTTCAGCCACAATTGAACTGAACCAGACCTTATAAGAGCAAAATAGGGCCCAAACGGGAGAAAAAAAGTCAACTTTCTGCCCCGATTGGCCTAAACTAGGCCTTATTGGGAGCCGAATAGGGATCAAACGGGAGGAAAACATGGTTTTCAAGGGTTTTGGATGGTATTACATAGTTTATATATATAATTACTACTAATTACCTTCGTTTCTAGTTTTAATTGAGAAGTTTGACTAAAAGTCGAACTTTCAGCCCAAACTGGTTATAAGAGCCGAATAAGGCCCAAACAGGGGAAAAAAACGAGATTTTCGAGGGCAGGTTGAACTAATATATAGTTTATATGTACAATTACTACTAATTTAACTTGTTTTAGGATTATTTAAGAATTTTCGCCAAAAGTCAAATTTCAGCCCTGATTGGCCTGAACTAGGCCTTATAAGAGCCGAATGGGAACCAAACGGGAGGAAAACAAGATTTACAAGGGACGTGAATGGTATTACATAGTTTTTATGTATAATTTCTACTAATTAACTTTGTTTCTAGTGTTAATTGAAAAGTTTGACCTAGAGTTAAACTTTCAGCCCTTATTTGCCTGAATTAGGCAATATAAAAGCTGATTAGGGCCTAAACGGGAAAAAATGAGGTTTTCAAGAGCCGATAGTAGTATGACATAGTTTTTATGTGCAATTACCACTAATTAAACTTTTTCTAGTTTTAATATGAAAGTTTGACCAAAACCCATACCTTCACTTCTTCTTGGCCCGAACTAGGCCTTATAAGAGCTGAATGGGCCAAACAGGAGAAAAATATGGTTTTCAAGTGCTGAGAGTGGATTATGGAGTTTTCTATGCACAATTATTACTAATTAATCTTGTTTCTTATGTTAATTAGGAATTTTGATCAAAAGTCAAACTTTCAGTTCTGATTTGCCTCAACTAAGCCTTATAAGAGCTGATTAGGGCTCAAACGAGGTTTTCAAGAGTCGAGAGTAGTAATACATAGTTTTTATGTATAATTACTATTAATTAAACTAGTTTCTAGTCTTAATTGGGAAGTTTTACAAAAAGTCACTTTCAACCTCAATTGGCCTGAATTAGGCCTTATAAGAGCCGATTAGGGCCCAAATGGGGAGAAAATGAGGTTTTCAAGTGCCGGGAGTAGTATGACATAGTTTCATGTATAATTACTACTAATTAAACTAGTTTCCAGTCTTAATTGGAAAATTTACTAAAAGTTAAACTTTCAACCCAAATTGGCATGAATTAGGCTTTTTAAAAGCCGATTAGGGCCCAAACAAGGAGAAAACGTGATTTTCAAGAGACTGGAGTAGTATGACAGCGTTTTTATGTATAATTACTACTAATTAAACTTATTTCAAATTTTTATTAGAAAGTTTGACCAAAAATCAAACTTTCAACACCGATTGGCTTGAACTAGGTCTTATAAGAGCCGATGGGACCAAACGGGAGGAAAACATGATTTTTAAGGGTCGTTAATGGTATTACATAGTTTCTATGTACAATTACTACTAATTAACCTTGTCTCTAGTAAGTTCGACCAAAAGTTGTTTCGGCCCCAATTGGCCTGAACTAGTCCTTATAAGAGCCGCCCAAACGAGGAGAGAACGAAGTTTTCAAGAGCTAAGAGTATTAATACATAGTTTATTTTGCATAATTACTACAAATTGAACTAGTTTCTAGTCTTAATTGGGAAGTTTTACCAGAAATCAAACTTTCAGTCCTGATTGGTCTGGACTAGGCTTTATAAGAGCCGAATAGGAACCAAATGGGAGGAAAACATGATTTTCAAGGGTCGTGAATGGTATTGCATAGTTTTATGTACAATTACTACTGATTAACGTTATTTCTAGTGTTAATTGGGAAGCTTGAACAAAAGTTAAACTTTAAAGCCCTGTTAACCTGAACTAGACCTTATTAGAGCTGAATAGGGTTCAAATGGGAAGAAAATATAGTTTTTAAGAGCAGCGAGTAGTATTACATAGTTTTTATATATAATTACTACTAATTAAACTTGTTTATAGTCTTAATTGGGAAGCTTGATTAAAAGTAAAATTTCAGCACCAATTACCCTGAACCTGGCTTTATAAGGGCTGAATATGACCTAAACATGGAGAAAATATTGTTTTAAAGAGCCAAAGTAGTATTACATAGTTTCTATGTACAATTGCTACTAATTAAACTTGTTTCTATTCTTAATCAGGAAATTTGTCCAAAAGTCAAACTTTTAGCTCCGATTGGCCAAAACTAGGCATTATAAGAGCCAAATAAAATTAATACAAGGAGAAAACATGTTTTCAAGAGCCGGGAGTAGTATTACATTATTTTTATGAATAATTACTTCTAATTAAATTTGTTTCTATTCTTAATTGGAAAGTTTGACCAAAAGTCAAATTTAAGCCCCGATTAGCTTGAACTAGACATTTTAAGAGCTGAATGGGCTCAAACAGGGAGAAAACATGTTTTCAAGAGTCGGGAGTAGTATTACATAGTTTTTATGTATAATTACTACAAATTAAACTTGTTTCTATTCTTAATTGGAAAGTTTGACCAAAAGCCAAATCTTCAGGCCCGATTGGCTCAACTAGGAATTATAAGAGCCAAACAAGACTCAGACGGGAGGAAAATATGGTTTTCAAGAGCCATGAGTGGTAATACATATTTTCCATATGTATTTATTATTAAATGACCTTGTTTTTAGTGTTAATTGAAAGTTTGAATAAAAGTCAAACTTTCAGCCCTGAAAGCCTGTACTAGGCAAGTTAAGAGTTGAATAGGGCCTAAACGGTGAGAAAATGAGATTTTCCAAAGCAAGGTGTAGTATTACGTAGTTTTTATATATAACTACTATAAATTAAACTTATTTCTGTACATAATTTGAAAGTTTGATCAAAAGTCAAATTTTTAGCCCCGACTAGCCTGAAGTAGGCCTTATAAGAGCCAAGTAGGACCCAAACAGGGAGAACACATGATTTTAAAGAGTCGGGTGTAATATTACAGAGTTTCTATTTACAATTACTATAAATTAAACTTGTTTCTAGCCTTAATCTGGAAGTTTGATGAAAAGCGCTAATTGGCCTGAACTAGACTTTATAACAACAAAATTGGCCCAAAAAGGAGAGAGAGCATATTTTCAAGAGCCGGGAGTAGTATTACATAGTAGTTTTATATATAATTACTACTAATTAAACTTGTTTCTATTCTTAAAAAGAAAGTTTGAATAAAAATCAAACCTTCAACCTTAATTGGCCTGAATGAGGTATTATAAGAGCTAAATAGGATCCAATATGTATATATATAGGTATATATATATAGGTATATATATAGGTATATATACATACATACATACATATATATATATATATATATATATATATATATATATATATATATATATATACCTATATATATAGGTATATATATATACCTATACATATATATACAATATATATACCTATACATATATATACATATATATATATATGTATACATATATATATATATATATATATACATATATATGTATACATATATATATATATATATACATATATATGTATACATACATATATATATATATGTATATATATATATATATATATATATATACACATATATATATATATACAAGATGAAGTAGGAATACAGGTTGAAAATTACAAGTTGAGAAGTGGTTGAAGAGGGTAGTTGTAGTTGGTTTGTAGCTAATGGCTATTAGTGGCTGATAGTAGTCGATGCTCCGATATGAATGGGGAGTCACCAGTTTTATAGGAGAGTGCCAAGTCTTCTGGAATGACGAGTTGTTGGTGGAGGAATCTGCTTTATGAGCTTTGTGTCTTGTTGATTGAATGCTTTGTCTGGAGTGCTGGAGGAATCTGCTTTGCTTTGTGTCTCGTCGATTGAGTGCTTTGTCTGGAGTGCCTTGCTTTATGCCTTTTGCTTTATGTCTTGTCTGCTTTTGACTTTATGCATGCGTGATATTACTTCTTTCTTTGCATTTGTTTGGAGGAATCTGCATGAGGTGATTTTGATGTGATTGCCATTTGTCTTCTTCGGACTGTGAGGAATCTTGTTGCATGCGTGATATGCTGTCTCCGCCTGCATCTTTTAAGGTAAGTGCCTTTTTCCGGGATGCTGTCTCCTTTGTTTGCTTTTGTAAGAGGATTGCTTTGGAGGTAAGTAGCTGTCCAATCTGCTTTTGAATTGTGCTGGCGGGATGCGCCTTTTGAAGTGATGTTTGATGCCTTTGGTCTTCTTGCTTCTTTGTTGGCCCAATGGCCTTCCACTCTAGTTTTGATGATGATCAACACTCATGTAGTTATGTTTACTAATATTCTTGTGTTTCTAAGTTTCAGATCATTACAGGATATTAGGTTGGTGATTAGCTTCAACAAGATGATTAGAAGCTTATCATGGTGATTCCGGTGCCAAAGCTTAAAGATCATACCTTTGCACTTGGAGAATCACGGAGTTTTGGAGCAAGTCTACTTGAAGATGAAGATCGTCAAGAAGACTTAGGTATCTAGTTTAGATAGAGTTTTAGATCCATTTGTAAAGCTTAGTTTAGTTGATATGCTCAAGTGCACAAATCACACACGTTTTATGATTGAGTTTTGGTTTTCATGAATAGTTTATCAAAACAAGTTTACATATGGTATATGTATAGTAGATGTTTTCTATTTATACATACATGCTTTATCTTGGTAAACAAACTTATTTTGATATCCCTATTCATGTCTTGAAAAATCAAGTTTGATAAAATACAAGTTTTGTTTTTGATAAAATTTGCAAGACACAAAAATAAATTGATATGTTGATATATTGTCTTGAAATTTTTATCACAGGTGTATGTTTTAATATAATATGATAAAACAAATTTTGTGAATTTTTTAGAAGTGTTAAAAGATTTTTAGAAAATATTTTACACTATTTTTCTGACCTGGACTGTGCTGACAGGCTGGTCGGTCGACCGGGACGGTCGACCGCACCAAAGGGCCGGTCGACCGATCCGGTCGACCGACGTGCACGGACGTGCACGTCTGTTAGGCACAGAGCCGGTCGACCGGGCCGGTCGACCGGATGAGAGCTCTGCTCTCGGGAATTTTCGGTCGACCGGGCCGGTCGACCGATAGTGCCCAACGGTCATATTTTTGACCGTTGGCGGTCGACCGGGCCGGTCGACCGGTGGCTGTCAGAACTGCCACATCAGCCTAACGGCTAGTTTTCTGGTTTGGCCTATATAAACCCTACTCATTTGGGATTTTGGCCAAGGTTTTTACAAGAGAAAAATCCCAGGTTTTCAGAAGTTTAAAACAAGTTTTTTTAAAAGAGTTTTTGGGCTTTAAACTTCTCATCTTGATTTGTTTTGGGTTTTTGGAAAATCAAAGAAAGCTAGGGTTTTGGGAGATTGTATTGTTTTGTATTTTCTATCTTCTACAAGTGATTTCCCAAGAAGTTTTTCTTTGTTGCTTGTTTCCAAAACACCTAGTTTCCACACTTGAGCTATCTTCTATCCTAAACTATTAGGATCTTGTTTTTGTGGAAAAAGAAAAGAGAAAAAGAAAGAGAAGAGTTTGAGGTTGTTTGTTGTAAACCTCTTTGTTGTAAACACCCTTTTATTTGTGAATCCCTCTTCGGTAGAGGTGATCGGGTGATTGAGTTGTATCCCTCAAGTGTGAGGTGATAGTGTTGGTTGTGAGCCTCTTCGGTAGAGGTGTTGTTGTTGGTTGTTGTTGGCCTCGGTGGAGGTTGTATTGAGAGAGGAGTTGGGTACTCCTAGAGTTGTAAGAAATCCTCTTCGGTAGAGGTTCCCTCGGTGGGAGTTGAGATAGTGGAAATCCTACACGGTGGTGTAGGCGGGGATGTAGAGCAAGGTGCTCGAACCTCGAAACAAATCTTTGTGTTTGCGTATTGATCCATTGTCTCTCTAACTCTCTCTCATTTATATTGTGCAAAGCATCATACTTCATATCATCATATCATATTTGCTTGTGTTGAGCATAACTCATATTGCCATATCATATTGCTTGTGTTGCCTTGCATTATTTCATATTGCTATATCCTTTATTGCTTGGCTTGATTGTGTGTGCACATTGCTTGGATTGCTTGTGTGTGTGTGCCTAACTTATACTCATCCAACAAGAGCTTCACATAGCACCTCAACCCATTTCAAGGGGAATCAAGGGGAGTTAGTCCAGAGCCTCGCAAGGGGAATTCGGCTACACTTGTTGTATTGTATTAGTTTGTGCATAATTTGCATTAGCTTCCGCATTTAGCGCACTTAGTTTGCATTTAGTTTCTTAGATTAGCAATTACACCTATTCACCCCCCTCTAGGTGTTTTTCAATTGGTATCAGAGCTAGTGCTCCTGATACTTAGGCTTAACATCCTAGGAGTGATCCTTTGATTGCTAATCTTATTTGCATTTGTTTGCTTGTTTGCACACATATAGTTTACCATGGACTTCATGACCCCACCTAGCTATGATCCTTCCAACATTGATGTTTGGAAGTATAGGATGTCCATGTACCTAAAGACCCTAGGTTTACATGTTTTCCTTGCGGCCACCAAGAGATGTTATCTTGGTGATTGCAATCATATAGGGGCCAATGCACAAGCCCTAGAGGCTATTAGAAGCACATTACCTAAAGATTATCTCTTATGTGTTTCTAACTTTGATTCCGCCTTTGCAGTGTGGAACAAATTGACAACCACCACCACCTCGGAGCTTCAAGTTCAAATTCAAGAAGAGGAATCTAGCGGAGAATCCGAGCCACAACAATGCTATATGGTCCAAGGGAATGACTCCCTTGAGGTACACTCGGAAACTCCATTAGATAGTGATGATGATGCTAGTTCTTCAAGAAATGATATTGTTGATCCACATGCTTTGAATGAAGAACTTTCAATTGTTTGTGAGAAATTAATTGAGAAGTATAAGATTTTGAAAAAGAAAAGTCTAGGAATAGAAAAAGAAAATAAGTGTTTGAATTCTAGACTTAATATTGCTTTGCAAGAGAAAGAGGAGATCTCTAATGATAGGGATTCATTAAGATCTCAACTTAATCTTGTATTAAAAGAAAATGAATTTTTGAAAAATAAAAATGATTGTGAAAACCTTTTAAAGAAGAATGAAAACTTGTCTTCTAAAATTGATTTTGTTTTAAAAGAGAATGTTGCTTTGAAAAACAAAATTATTTCTATTTCAAATGACTTGAATGCTTGTTTAGAGAAAAATAATGTTTTACATAATAAGATTGATTCTCATGTTTGCCATGCTAGGGTAGTTTCACCTAAATCACCCATTGCATGTTCCACTTCTTCTATGCTTGAGAATGATATAAATTTGTTAAAGAAGAAAATGGATTGTTTGGGCTCCACTATGAGCCAATGTGCCATGAACCACTCACGGTTGGAAACCTTGGTTCGAAAGAAACAAGTTCCAACTTCTATGCATGCACACCCTCCACGGCATACACATGCTCCACACGGACACACTCCTCACATGTATGCTCATGTGTACACTTGTACACATTGTGGACGTAGGGGCCACCTTGCTAAATTTTGTTATGATAGATTACATACTCCTAATTTAGCAAAGAATTTTGTTTGGGTTAGAAATGAGACTAACCCCCATGGACCCAATAAGAGATGGGTACCAAAGACCACCACCCCTAAAGTTTTTGATGTAGGTGTGGGCTCTCACATGACGTGAGAGTGATGACACCTTGGAGTGGATGCGTTCCGTACCTAAAGGAAATCATATGGATGCATCACTTTCAAGGGAAGAGATGGTGGAGAGGACCACCAAGTTTTGGAGACAAGGAGGTTGCCTTCTAGGTTTTGGTAACAATTCCTAACTCCTTATTATTTGTTTACACGCTTTATATTTCATCTTTGATTATAGCATGTTTTTATTGTCATTGGATTAGTATGTTCATTCCATGTTATTAGATCCTTGACATACATGTATAGTATTTGAGACACACATGCTTATATGATCCCATACTTAGTGTTCTCACTTATGTTTAAGCTATAATGTACATCATGAATCTAATACATGTGAATTTACATAGTAGTTATGTTTTAGGTTTATCATGATGATTTTCATATTTGTTTTGATGCTTCTTGTTAAGATTACTTGTTTAGATGTTAGTTTTCATTAAGACTAAGATTTATACTTGTACATATAGTGGGCCACAAATAAATCTATATATGTTTGAATTGAATGCTTATTTGAACCCATTAGATGTGCTAGTATAGTCTAGTTTTGACAATTCATACATATACCTTGAAATGAAATTTGTTGTGATGAAAATTTAGTTTTTCATGTTTCATGTATTTATGTTTAACTTCATGTATATGTCCATCTAGTTCGAACTAATCTTATACATATACATCCTTTTTGAGCCACGTGCCTTCATGCATATATTTTGTGGACTCGTTATGTTTTGGATATGTATGTATACTTTAGTTTGTATTAGACATACATATGCCTTGAAGATTAGATAGTTTTGATGATTTTCGTGTTTTAAAGAATAATTGAGCTTAATGAAATATTTTTCATGATTATGATCTTCACATATTATTTGTACACTCATATCTATTGCTCATGTTTTGTTTCTCATGAGGTATGTTTTATTGGTTAGAGTGATGATTATCATGTGAATTTCATTTCTTTTGTTTCATTCCTTGCTTGAAGGATTTCGTGCTAGTTAACAAGTTTTCCATTTAACTAGTTGCGGTGTTCTTCATTTTGGTAGTGATTTTCAAACAAAACTACATTTTCAAATCTATCTTTGAAAACCCCTACCATCCAAGGGCGGTAGGATGGGAGATCATGTTCATGTATGCCCTAAATTGAAAATCTTTAAAACTTGAATTATGATTGGGTGGTAGAGAATATGATGTATACACTTGAACTTTTTATTATGTCAATTGGTATCATTGAACTCTTTCAATTGGTATCATTTTGATCTTCTTGTATACTCATATATGTTTTGTATGTATGTATGCTTTAAATTCCAAGTATATCAATTTCTATTGGTATCTATTTTTCATACATATATATGTTTGTGTTTATGCTAGTGCTTGAGTTTCAATTTAGTTTAAATTGATTACTTTTAAATTGTTATCAAGACTATGCATGACTTTAGTTTGTATTTCATAAAGGGGGAGAAAATTTGATTTTGTATTTCAATTGGTATTTGTACTCCCACACTTTATGATTAAAAGTTGTTATTTTGAACATATGATATCAACATCAAATTTGTTTATATATTTTCAAAATGAAATATATTTTTACAATTGGTATCAAAATTTGTGTTTAGACATTCAAAATTTGTTATGTTGTTTTACAATTGGTAATTTGTTATGTTTAATTACAATTGGTATTTTCAAAATTTTGTTTAAAGAAAATATTCAAAGTTTTGATTTGTATTTCCTATATGCAAGGAGAGCTTAACATCTCTCTTACATATAGATTCATGTTGAGTATATTATAAATTGAGGAGCTTGACAACTCTTCTTTATATGATATACGTGTGTAGGGGGAGCTTCACATCTCCTCTTATGCATTACATAATATGTGTTATGTGAATTGGGGCTTGTCATCCCTTCTTCATGTAATGCATATGTGTAGGGAAGCTAACTTAGCGTCTTCCTCTTCATGAATGTATATAGCATATAACATATATTGATTCTTGTTTATTGGTATCAAGATGCTTCATTGACATATTTCTAATTGATATCATGTTTGTAGTCACCCCTCATTGATTTTGTTTTTTGTTTTAGACAAAAAGGGAGAGAACATTGTCTTTTATTGCTTTGTTTGACATAAAAGGGGGAAGAAAGATTTTTACCCCTTATTTTATCTATGGTTTTTGATTGTTTACCCCTTTGTTGATGATTGACAAAAAGGGGGAGAATTATTTGAGAACTTAACATGCATATATAAAACTTCATAAATCTTTCTATGCATGATTGGTACATGTTTTATATGCATGCTTATGTTATATATGCATATATTATGTTTTAATCTCAAGAATAGTAAGTTTGATTGATTTATAGAGTTTGCTTTGTAATTGGTATCTAGAGCATATTTTATGTTGAATATTCCATTGGTATCTAGAGCACCATGTTTATATGCATTGTCATGCATTGCATATTATTGTTTATTTGTTTATGCATGAGTATTGTCATGCATTGCATATTATTGTTTATTTGTTTATGCATGAGTTAAGGGGGAGCTTCTTTGAAGCTTAACTTTAATCCATGCATATATAACTCCATGAGTTTTGTCATCATCAAAAAGGGGAGATTGTTGGCCCAATGGCCTTCCACTCTAGTTTTGATGATGATCAACACTCATGTAGTTATGTTTACTAATATTCTTTTGTTTCTAAGTTTCAGATCATTAACAGGATATTAGGTTGGTGATTAGCTTCAACAAGATGATTAGAAGCTTATCATGGTGATTCCGGTGCCAAAGCTTAAAGATCATACCTTTGCACTTGGAGAATCACGGAGTTTTGGAGCAAGTCTACTTGAAGATGAAGATCGTCAAGAAGACTTAGGTATCTAGTTTAGATAGAGTTTTAGATCCATTTGTAAAGCTTAGTTTAGTTGATATGCTCAAGTGCACAAATCACACACGTTTTATGATTGAGTTTTGGTTTTCATGAATAGTTTATCAAAACAAGTTTACATATGGTATATGTATAGTAGATGTTTTCTATTTATACATACATGCTTTATCTTGGTAAACAAACTTATTTTGATATCCCTATTCATGTCTTGAAAAATCAAGTTTGATAAAAATACAAGTTTTGTTTTTGATAAAATTTGCAAGACACAAAAATAAATTGATATGTTGATATATTGTCTTGAAATTTTTATCACAGGTGTATGTTTTAATATAATATGATAAAACAAATTTTGTGAATTTTTTAGAAGTGTTAAAAGATTTTTAGAAAATATTTTACACTATTTTTCTGACCTGGACTGTGCTGACAGGCTGGTCGGTCGACCGGGACGGTCGACCGCACCAAAGGGCCGGTCGACCGATCCGGTCGACCGACGTGCACGGACGTGCACGTCTGTTAGGCACAGAGCCGGTCGACCGGGCCGGTCGACCGGGATGAGAGCTCTGCTCTCGGGAATTTTCGGTCGACCGGGCCGGTCGACCGATAGTGCCCAACGGTCATATTTTTGACCGTTGGCGGTCGACCGGGCCGGTCGACCGGTGGCTGTCAGAACTGTCACATCAGCCTAACGGCCAGTTTTCTGGTTTGGCCTATATAAACCCTACTCATTTGGGATTTTGGCCAAGGTTTTTACAAGAGAAAAATCCCAGGTTTTCAGAAGTTTAAAACAAGTTTTTAAAAAGAGTTTTTGGGCTTTAAACTTCTCATCTTGATTTGTTTTGGGTTTTTGGAAAATCAAAGAAAGCTAGGGTTTTGGGAGATTGTATTGTTTTGTATTCTCTATCTTCTACAAGTGATTTCCCAAGAAGTTTTTCTTTGTTGCTTGTTTTCAAAAACACCTAGTTTCCACACTTGAGCTATCTTCTATCCTAAACTATTAGGATCTTGTTTTTGTGGAAAAAGAAAAGAGAAAAAGAAAGAGAAGAGTTTGAGGTTGTTTGTTGTAAACCTCTTTGTTGTAAACACCCTTTTATTTGTGAATCCCTCTTCGGTAGAGGTGATCGGGTGATTGAGTTGTATCCCTCAAGTGTGAGGTGATAGTGTTGGTTGTGAGCCTCTTCGGTAGAGGTGTTGTTGTTGGTTGTTGTTGGCCTCGGTGGAGGTTGTATTGAGAGAGGAGTTGGGTACTCCTAGAGTTGTAAGAAATCCTCTTCGGTAGAGGTTCCCTCGGTGGGAGTTGAGATAGTGGAAATCCTACACGGTGGTGTAGGCGGGGATGTAGAGCAAGGTGCTCGAACCTCGAAACAAATCTTTGTGTTTGCGTATTGATCCATTGTCTCTCTAACTCTCTCTCATTTATATTGTGCAAAGCATCATACTTCATATCATCATATCATATTTGCTTGTGTTGAGCATAACTCATATTGCCATATCATATTGCTTGTGTTGCCTTGCATTATTTCATATTGCTATATCCTTTATTGCTTGGCTTGATTGTGTGTGCACATTGCTTGGATTGCTTGTGTGTGTGTGCCTAACTTATACTCATCCAACAAGAGCTTCACATAGCACCTCAACCCATTTCAAGGGGAATCAAGGGGAGTTAGTCCAGAGCCTCGCAAGGGGAATTCGGCTACACTTGTTGTATTGTATTAGTTTGTGCATAATTTGCATTAGCTTCCGCATTTAGCGCACTTAGTTTGCATTTAGTTTCTTAGATTAGCAATTACACCTATTCACCCCCCCTCTAGGTGTTTTTCATTCTTGTCATTGTTTGATGGTTTGATGCCGTTTGGTGAGAGGAGGGAATCTTGCAGAGAAGTTGCCTTCATGATTCTCACTTTAGTTTTTTGACTTGTTAGGCCACTTTGTTGCTTTGAATTAGGATTGCCTTTTTGTCTTCTTGTTGGAGAGTCTTTGCGTTTGAATTATGTTGGTGATGCTTTTTGGTGACGGAATCTGCAGAGAAGTGTTAGTAAAACTTTTTTTTTTACATTTCAAAGGGATCTTGTCCACCGATTGGATCAATGGATGGGTCAATGGATGAAGAGGATGTGGTGGAGCTTACGCGGGACCCTTTGAGTTGCTTTTGGAGTTTTTTGAATTTTTGAAATTTTAGGAATTGCTGGAATTTGTCATCCGAATCAGAGTCTGCTTGAATTGTTACCAGAGTTTTATGAGTAGATTTTGGAGTGATGGGAGAATCTGTCTTCTTAGTAACCTGTTGAATTTGATGTTGGAGTTTTTTGCCTGTGCTGATGAATTCAGTAACTGTGATATCAGAACATATCTTTTGATTGAATTTGTCCCACCATTTAATTTTGAACTCTCTGAAGAGGCTCATTATAAATTTATCTGCAATACTGTAGTGTTGGGCAACTTTGTAACTCCAGCAGAAAATCCATGGGACCTTGAATTCTTTGTAGAATTGGACTGTCTTCACATAATGTAATCCTTTGGTTTTGAGTAAGTAAAGATTGAACCCTTTGAGTACTGTAGGCGGTAGAATGTTTGTTGTAGGTCCGTAGGAATGCCACCATTCATAGAACCAGATTGAAAAATCTTCTTGACAGTTTGTATGAAAAGTAAAGAACCATGAGTGATCAAATGGCCTGTAGAGGAATGCCCGATACCATGCCATTCGGTAATCATGATAGGAATAACCCTTTGGAATAAAGTTGACTATAAAATCCTTCATCGTGGCAAGGCTTGCCCATTTGGTCGGTTTAATAATTCTTTTGATAATGCATTTTGAATAGGAGATTTTGTCAGGATTGTTCTTATCCATAGTGTGATACAGCTCAATAGAGCCAGAGTCAATCAGGACAAGTTCATAATATCTTTAGTTTTTGAGTGGGTCATCAGGAATCCATTGGCAACCGGGGGGTAGGATTTTATTGACAAAGGAGGTGAGGGTTTTGTAATCAGGAACTTTATTAAAGGTAGTAAGAATTAAATGTTCTGGATTTTTCTTTGTGAAATAGGGAGATGAATCGGATGTTGACTGAGGTCTGAAAGTGCCTTGAATTTTTGAGGAAGGTGATTGAGAAGTCATGGCATAAGTGAGAGGAGGAAAGTTTACCTAAGACTTGAAATCTATTGGGGCTTTGAATGGGTGAGGATGAAAGTGATGAGACCTTTATCTCATAATCTTTTGAATTGACTGTCTTTTGTATTGGAGATTTGCCTTTGTCGGTGCTCATTTTGAATCTGTGGTTAAAAAACTCACGAGTTAGGAAATCGGGTAAGGAATTATTTGAACCTTTAAGATATTCAATATCAAAGTCAAAAATAGAAAGAATGGCTTGCCATCTAGCAAAGATTTGCTTAGATGCAATATTTTAGACATCTTTTTCAAGATTGTATTTGGCAGATTGACAATCAATTCGGAGAAGGAATTTTTTATTCAAAAGATCATCTTGGAATTTAGAAATGCATTGAACAATAGAAAGAATTTCCTTTCAGAACATTCTTGCAATCAATTCAAAGGATTCCCACAGACGGTGCCAGGCTGATAGTAGTCGATTAGGCGATGATCCATATGAATGGAGGGGCACCAGATTTATAGGAGAGTGTCGAGTCTTCTGGAGAATCCTTGATTATTGCATTTGCTTGGAGGAATCTGCGTGAGGTGATCTTGATGTGATTTGACGTGATCTTGATGTGAATTGAATGTGATTTGGCTCTTTGTCTTCTTTTGACTTTATGCCTGAGGAATCCGCTTTAGGCATGCGTGATGTGCTTTCAGGTAAGTGCTGTCTCCTTTGTCTTCTTTGAATGATTTTGAGCTGGAGGGAATCTGCTTTTGAATTGTGCGCCGTTGGAGGTAAGTGGCTGTCCAATCTGATTGTGTTGGCGGGATGTGCCTTTTGAAGTGATGTTTGATGCCTTTTGTCCTCTTACTTCTTGTCGTTGTTTGATGATTTGATGCCGTTTGGTGAGAGGATGGAATCTTGCAGAGAAGTTGCCTTCATTATCCTCATTTTAGTTTTTGGCTTTGTTAGGCCACTTTGTTGCTTTGCTTTTTGCTTTTGAATTAGGATTGCTTTTTTGTCTTCTTGTTGGAGAGTCTTTGCGTTTGAATTATGTTGCCTGGATGCCTTGTCGTGATGGTGATGCCTTTTGGTGATGGAATCTGCAGAGAGTGTTAGTAATAATTTTTTTTTTTGTTTTACATATTAAAGGGATCTTAGCCACCAATGGGATCAGTAGAGGTGGAGGATGCGGTTGAGTTTGCTCGGGAGCGGTTTAGTTGTTTCTGCATTTTCTTGAATTTTTGGAATTGTAAGAATTGCTGAAATTCGTCTTCTGAGTCAAAGTCCGGACTTTGAATGGGTGAGTATGAATGTGGTGAGGCTTTAATCTCATAATCTTTTGAATTGACGGTCTTTTGTATTGGAGATTTGCCCTTGTCTGTACTCATTTTGAATCTGTGGTTAAAAAATTCACGAGTTAGGAAATCGGGTAAGGAATTATTTGAACCTTTAAGATATTCAATATCAAAGTCAAAATTAGAAAGAATGACTTGCCATCGAGCAAAGATTTGCGTAGATGCATTATTTTGGACATCCTTTTCAAGAATGAATTTGGCAGACTGACAATCAATTCGGAGAAGGAATTTTTTATTCAAAAAATCATCTTGGAATTTAGAAATGCATTGAACAATGGAAAGAATTTCTTTTTTGATGATCGAATAGGATTTTTGAGGACCTAACCAGACACCTGAATGAAATCTAATTAATTGCTTATGAGATGATTGTTGAAATTTTTGTTTTAATATGCCTCCATATCCTATGTCTGATGCATCAG
>JAVJIF010027099.1:35000-43885 GCA_038442645.1 Agave tequilana
TCAGAAATGCGGCCGTTTTAATATTCGGTCGCAATCTTATTTTTTTGGGTATGCGTCTTAGGTCGCAGTCTTTTGTAATGAGTAACATAGATTTCTTCACATACGGGTAACTGCGACTTAAGTCACAATCTTTGTTAAGGAGTAATATAGATTTCTTCACATACGGATAACTGCGACTTAAGTCGCAGTCTTTATTAAGGAGTAATATAGATTTCTTCACATACGGAAAACTGCGACTTAGGTCGCAGTATTTGATAAGGAGTATTATAGATTTCATGTCGTATGTGAAATCTTATTTTTATTTACTGCGACTTATGTCGCAGTCTTTAGTAAGAAGTAATATAGATTTCTTCTCATACGGATAACCGCGACCTTGGTCGCAGTATTTGATAAGAAATAATATAGTTTTCATCTCTTATGCGACCTTGGTAGCATTTATATAACTTATATTTTAGAATACAGTGATATCTAAAAAATATTTATATTCATTTAATTCGTGTAATTGTTTTTTGTAGGATATGAATGCACATGGAGAAATGTCTGGAAGCTCAGATAAGTTATAGGGAAACAGTTCCTGTCGGATATGGAAGCATACAATTTCTACAATTCTTTTGCAAGGAATAGAGGTTTTAGCGTGAGAAGAAAAGGTACAGATAAGTCACGGAAGCCTCCTTATGAGATTATTTGCAGAAAATTTTACTGCAACAAGGAAGGTCTGAAGAAGTTGTGTGACAAAAGACAAGAGGGGCTTACAGTGCATCGTCGAGTTACCACTAGAGTTGCTTGTCCTGCTGAGATGCATATCCGTCTTCATTTTTTTTTTGGACAAAAGACATTGGGTTATCACAAAATTTGTTGATACCCATTCACATGAATTGTCAAGCCCGGATAAGGTACATCACCATTACTCTCATCAGAATCATCGTTCAAAAATTAGCAGAAGCATTATGAGCAATCTGGTTGATGTTGGAATGCGGCCTTCAAATATTTCCCGCGTTGTGAATGCAATGAGCCAGGGAGAAGGCTGTGAAGAAGTGAGCCCTCAACAAGTTATTGATTTCACTCGTCATCGTAGAAATAACTGCGGTCATGAGTTTATTGCTATTATCAAATATTTTCAAGAGAAAGCCGAGATCGATCCAGAATTCTTCTTTTCAAGTGAAGTCGATAACGCGGGGACACTTAGAAGCATTTTCTGGGCTGATGGAAGAGCTATTTCCTCGTATCTGAGGTTCTGTGATGTGATCATTTTTGACACAACATACTGAACTAATAACTTGAGCTTGCCATTTGCTCCATTCACTGGAGTAAATCATCACCGACAGTCAATTTTGTTCGGCTGTGCATTGCTTGCTGATGAGCAGAGGGATACTTTTGTTTGGTTATTCCAAAAATGGCTCAAGTGCATGCATGGAGTTAAACCGAAGCTGATTATTACTGATCAGGATGCGCAGATTGGTGACGCCATCAAGATTGTTTTCCCAACTTCTCTGCACCGTTACTGTTTCTGGCATGTGCGGAAACATATTGCCGAGCAACAAATCCCAATGGCAAACAAGTATGGAGAAGATATGGTCTCCGATTTTCATGCTTGTTACACCTCCCGCGATATAAGCACTTGTGAGGAACGATGGCGTCTGATGAATGAAAAATATCAGTTAGAAGAAGAAGATGACAGTTGGTTGATGAAGATGTACAGGCTCCGTGGACATTGGGTTAATGCATATCTCAAGGATGTTTTCTGTGCTGGAATGACAACCAGTCAGGGGTCCGAGAGTATTAATTCCTTCTTTGATGGTTTTGTTAACTCAAACACTAAACTAGTTGAATTTGTTCACCAATATGATAAAGCCGTTGCTTCCCGTCGTGCATCTGAATCTCTTCAAGATTTTAGCGGTTTGAATTCTGTGCCCAATTGTACATCCAATCCATATGAGATACAGGTTTCGAAGTTGTATACACCGAAGATTTTTCAGTTGTTCCAAGAGGAATGGGCAGTTGTAATGACACTATTTTCAGAGAGGTGGAACATGACAAACCTGGATCAATATATTTGGTTGGTAATTTTTCAGAATTAAAAGACAGCTGGGAAAAGGTCAGTTATGATAAGCGTGAGAAACTTCATGTTTCTTATAGTTGCTCGTTATTTGAAACAGAAGGTATCCTATGTAGACATATTTTGTGTATTTTGTGGCGCAATCACGTTACACATATACCGGAATCATATATACTTCAGAGATGGAGGTTGGATGCTCGTTACAAAAATGTTGCAATTGAAAATGGCATGAAGCCTTTTCCCAGTCAGGCCACTCCACGGACGGCTAGATTGTGGACAGTACGTTCAAAATTTAATGCAATTCTTGAGATGGTCGCTGATTCTGATGAAAATCTTTCAAAGTTGGAGGCAGTTTTGGAAAGTTTTGCCCAAGATACCACTAGAGAATACAGAGCCATGTCAGGAAATGATCATTCATCACAGCCTAAAACTGCGGTTGGTTCCAGTGGATCCGTTGTCGTATTGCGAGATGGTGAAGAATTGAATATACGTGATCCAATTGGTCCTGTACCAACCAAGGGGAGGCCTAGAGCTGCATCCAGGCTTAAGTCTGGTTTTGAAGATTCTATATATCAGAAGGAAGTTAAGCATCGAAGATGTGGTAACTGCCAAGAGCTGGGCCATTACAGGACTGGTTGTCCGTTACTGGTATTACATTAAACCTGTTAATCATTTTTTTTACCGATTAATCTTTAAAATTCTTACTATTTATTTTTTTATTGGCAGAAGAAGTAGGTTTGGGTTGCCTCCATCTCGAAGGAACAAAGACTTCAATTTTCTTATGAAGTGCGACTATGGTCGCACAGTGTAGAGAAATTAAGTCGCAGTCCGCCACTGGCGTGTCATTATAATCAGATTTATTATCATTCTTTGATTTCTACTGTATTATTTTTGTATGTAGTTGTACTTTAAAGTTTTACTGCTACAAAATTCTACTTTATAGTTTAATTTTTTTGTATATAATGTAGTCAAAGTCTTTGGTCGCAGCGTACATTTAAACTGTTACGTTAGTCAGATTCTTTGGTCGCAGTGTACATGTTTAATTGCGACCAAGGTCGCAATGTTGTTATTGATAAAGATGGCCAGCAATTGCAATCTAGGGTCGCATTACATGGACAGCGACTAAGGTCGCAGTACGTTAGGTGGGTGTTTGCTTTATATTAACATGCATAGCGATCAAGGTCGCAGTGTTGTTTTTGATTAAGACTCCCGCCAGCAACTGCTACCAAGGTCGCAGTTTTGTTGTTTATTAAGACTGCTGCCAGCAACTACGACCAAAGTCGCAACCTTCATTTTAAAATTTACTTTTCGGGTGAAATAATTTAATTATTAACTGCGACTTTGGTCGCAGTATATTCGTTTAGCGTAAAATAGTTAAAATGAAGATTTGTAACAATTGTACAGCATTTTCTACCTAACCCCTTGGACCACGTGAATATCTCCCAAATTTATTTTCTACCTTTTCCCAAAAAATTGTATACTTCCTAGGTGACTATTCAGTTATCCAAAACAGGTCATTACTGCGACTTTGGTCGCAATACAATTACTGAACGCACGTTTGTTTCTAACATCAGTACGCAATAGTAAATTCCAAGTTGTAACAAATGTAGAATGGAAATAATCAGTGGAACTCATAATAAATAAATGTATAGAAATGTTTATAAATTAAATCAATACAACAAAAAAATTATGCAATGAATTGCAATTGCAATTATTTTTACATTTATAAAATAAAAAATTGTGCTATATCAATAAATTGTCACTGTTAGTCATTAAATATTGTCCTTCGTATAATTTCTGTTTCTTCATCCCAACTCTTCTCTCTATCTGCAAGTATCATGTATGCAAGCTCACTTCTTAGTCTCTGTACACCAGCATCCGTAACTTCATCAACAGCTGATGGACTACCAGCCGCTATTCTTTCCATGTACTTGCATACATATACAGCGCAATCAATACTGAAAATTCCACAGAGTAATCATTAATGAAATTAGATTTTATTACTGAAAAAGGTAGAAAATATGAAAGGTAAGGAGATGTCAAAAAATTATATACCTGTTTGGTTGTTGGGGGCATCTTATGTATTTTATATTTATTTTTCTCATTAATTTATTGAAATCAATCTGAAAAATCTGTATTAATCTTTCTTTCTGCAATGTCAATAGAAACAAAAATTAGTATTAATAAAATTAAATGCAAGTTTCCAGTAATCGAAATATTAAATTTCAACTCACCATTGTTCTTGCATCTTTTTTGTAAAGCTCTAATATACTACTGTTTTTGTCAGCTGGAACCAAAGAGTTGTAAAAAAACTATTCTTGTGTATCGGCATCAAATACCAACAAGGTCCAGTGAAATCCGGGTTCGTCGGCACTATGTTTGTGATTGATCGGGAAGAACATGTACTGCACATCAGCTGTCCAGTTTTTCAACAGCTTCTGCTTGATGAAATGATCTTCCAGATCTTCACTTTTATTTACAACACCGTGCTGCGGACAAGAAAAAAAAATAAATAAAATACAAAATGAATTTAAAATATAAGAAAAAATTAATTAAAATAAGAAGTCATTAAGTCAAGATAAGACACTGCGATCAAGGTCGCAGCGTTTCTTATTACATATTTACAAACTGCGACCTTAGTCGCAGTACATGAGTTAGTCGCAATACATCTTAATTAGAAACTGCGACCTTAGTCGCAGTACATGAGATAGTACGACCTTAGTCGCAGCTGCGACCTTAGTCGGAGCACATGCCTACAAATAGTCGTAATACATTTTAATTAAAAACTGCGACCTTATTCGCAGTACATGAGTTAGTAGCAGTCCGCCATAATTGGAAACTGCGACTTTAGTCGCAGCTGCGATCTTAGTCGCACTACATGCCTAAACAGAGAGAACATGAGTTAGTCGCAATACATTTTAATTATAAACTGCGACTTTAGTCGCAGTACATTAGTTAGTAGGAGTATATTTTAATTATAAACTGCGACGTTAGTCACAGCTGCGACCTTAGTCGCAGTACATGCCTACACAGAGATAGAGAATATAAGTAATCTGTTCCACAATTGATATTACAGTAAACCGTTAAGGAGAAAGTAGATTTTTACCCAAGCTTCGCTCCGGAAGAATATGTTTTTAAATCCTTTTCCCTTCTCTAGATGCTGCATGTAGAAATGAATTATATTTGCATCTAAGTCTCTACTGAATATCAGGTCCTCAATGTCATTCCTTATAATAATGATTCTTTTGTCGGTATCCTGATACGCAATAGAACTGCAAGATATTCAAAACAAAGTTAGTAATTTAATTGTTCTTATATAAAGGTATAATAGATTTTTTTGATATGAATTAACTTACTCAGAGAAGGACTTGTCGAAGAAATTTTTTATAAGAGCTTGTTGATGGGGCTGCTGAATTCTGTATGCTCTGGTTTCGGTCAATTCTCTCGATTTTGGCTCAGTAGAGGAAATCTCTTTGTCGCCGAAACCAGCGGCAGAACTCACAGCCGCAGGCTGTGGAAGAGGATGTTCATTTTTTTTCTTCTTCTATTTTGGATAAACGAAGTCGGAGTCATCGCGATCTCTTTCAGCGCGCTTGCGTTCTTTGACTCCCCTTTCTATCGTTCCTTTAGAGTATTCCAAAACAGCTTCTATTGAGGATTGCTTCTGAGGCGGAGTATGTTCTTGAATTTCTTCTTCAGAAGCTCTATCTCTTTGGATTTCTTGAGTCATTTGAGTTATATTCAGAGAAAAACTTGGCATATCTTCTCCAGTAATATTTAAAATAGATTCAGAACCCATGATTTTATCCTCTTCCAGTTTTTTCTTCTTCTCTTCTTCAGCCTGCTTCTCCATCTGTTCCTTCATTCTTTTGTGCTCCTTTTCCTCTTCACCCTTCCTTCTAATTTCCTCTTCCGCCACTTTCATCTTTTTCCCTCTTCTTCTTTAACTCCTCCAACAGCTTCCTCCTTTTCTCATTCTCTTCCTCTTCCCTCCTCCTCCTCTCCTGCCCCTCCTCTTCCCTCCTTCTCTCCTCCTTTTCCTGCTCCTCCTTTTCCCTCCTCTTCTTATCCTTCTCCTCTTCTTCCCTCATTCTCCTTTCATTCTCCTTCTCTTCCCTTCTTCTATTCTCCTTCTCCTTCTCCTCCACTTCTCTCCTCCTCTTCTCATTTTCCTTCTCCTCCTTTTCCCTCCTCTTCTTCTCCTTCTCCTCCTCTTCCCTCATTCTCCTTTCATTCTCCTCCTCTTCCCTTCTTCGATTCTCCTTCTCCTTCTCCTCCACTTCTCTCCTCCTCTTCTCCTTTTCCTTCTTCTTCCCTCTTCTTCTCCTTCTCCTTCTTCGCAGCAGCGGCTGCTCTCAGCAGCTCTTCTTCTTCCTCTTCTTTAACTTTTAATTTCCTCTGCTGTCTTTTTATTTTTCTTCTCTCTTTTTCTCTCCTTTTTAATTTTAATTCAGCCTTGAGTCTGTTCTCAGTCTCCATATTTTCAATTTTTTTCAAGCTGAGAAACATATTCTCTCAGTGCCGATTTTCAGACCTCAATTGTTTTATTTCTTGTGCTTGAACATCCGGTGGAGGTGGCAAATAACCTTCAAAAACTGGTTCTTGCTCACTCGTTTCAGCCGGTTCTGGCTCCTTTCTCCGGGATGTAAGCTTCATTATATGTATGGCCTCCTTCATCCTTCTTCTTCTTTCTTCTTCTTCTTCTTCATCTTCATCTTCATCTTCTGCTTCTTTCTTCTTCCTCTCCTCTCCCCTTCAACAGGAAGGCCAATCATATTTTTTTCAGCAATAGAGATGTTGGCCATTCGAGTCAAAATCTGAAAATAAATAGAAAAAGGTAAGCTAAAAATAAAATAATGAAATAATGAAACTGCGACCATGGTCACAGTATGTTTGTCATGCCCAAAATATCTGCCAAGCCATGCAGCTCAACACTGCGACCATGGTCGCATTCCATGTAAAAGGTATTTTCAGGAGAATGCGACCATGGTCGCACATTATTTGTCAGGCACAAAACGAACTGCGAAAGGTGCAGCTCAAACTGCGACTATGGCCTCATTTTATTTGTAATGAACATAAAAAGAAATTTAACTTACAATATTGCTGTCAATCTCATTTAGATCACTTCAAGTAGAGATCTACTAATATTTTGGAGGTCCCATCTTAAAACGCGTGGGGTTATGTCCTCCAAACCAGACCTCGGCTCAAAAATAGGAGCCCTCTCACATACCAAATACTGCGACCAAGGAAAATTAAATTAGTTTACACAAATATTCAAAAAAAATTTGGGTAAATTTCATACAATGTTGGCCAAATATGAGATTGTACTTACAATTATTGCACGGAGCATCCTTGCAGCTCGTATGTGATTTGCCTGAAGATGTCCATTGACTCAATCAGGAATTGCCAAACAGCTTTTGCCCAGCATATTGTCCTCATCAGCTGCATATTGGTAATCTGTTCCACAATATACCACGGCACCGTGCATTTACTGCCAGAGAAGAAAAGAGTGGATGACATGTATAGGAATTAATGTGGTAAAGTCTTGAGCTGCAAGTCTGTGCATGTCTCTTATAATTTCATGTAAATTCATTTGCTGCTCAGCTTTTCATCCTTTGTCACATCTAATACACCTCTCCTCCTCTTCTTGACAGAAGATCATCCAAAGCAACTTCAAAGGATACTTTAGTGATCTTCTTTATATTGGAGAAATAATGTTTTATCACCCCTCTATCTTTCACCGGTACATGTTATTAATCACAAAATCTGCCCCAATGATAGGAGAACAAATGTGAGGGCAACATCCACCACTGTTAACTCAATCTGTTTGCCCCCAATTCTAAAGGTCCTTGTATCCCTATCATACTGGTATAAATACGCAGTAAGCAACGTTTGATTTTAGACCCTTTTCAGCCCCGAATTCTTCATTGTAGAACGCATGAAGATTGGGCCCAAATGGGTATTCTTCATCGCCTCTACGAAATCTGCGTGAATGTACTTTTTAAATTTCTTCATGAACTCGCACATAGGTTTCAGGCTTGATCTCAGAGGACGAACCTTTATCTGTTGTTTACCTATATAGTAAGAAAATTAAACAGTTCAGACCAATGATCATTAAAAATTATAAGGGGGTCAAAGGCATATTTGTTTTTAATAAACTACGACTTCGGTCGCAGTCATACAATGTAAATACAAACAACTTGCACCCCGACGACCACTGCGACCAGTGTCGCATAAGACTATAGTGCGTTCATACCTGCGACCCAATGGTTTTGTAAAAAGCATATTTTCTTTTATAAACTGCGACCACAGTCGCAGTCATACATTGCAAACCTAAGTTGGACCAGGGACGACGACACTGCGACCAAGGTCGCATAAGACTACAGTGCAATCAGAAACAACTCTGACCAGGGTCTACACTGCGACCAAGGTCGCAAAAGACTACTGTGCAGTCAAAAACAGCTGCGACCACAAGACCGCACTGCGACCAAGGTCGCATAAGGACTACAGTGCATTAAGAAAAACTGCTACCCGGTCGACACTGCGACCTAGGTCGCATAAGACTACAGTGCAATCAGAAACAACTGCGACCCGGTTCGACACTGCGACCAAGGTCGCAAAGACTACAGTGCAATCAGAAACAACTGCGACCCAAGTATGATAAAACAAATGACGTTAAATACACTGCGACCTTGGTCGCAAGAGACGACAACTCATATTTAAACAATTGCGACCCCATGTCGTCAGTATGTAAGAAAAAAAAAGTAAGTTTCATATACTGCGACCAACGTCGCATTCGGCTACAAGGAAAGGTCCAAAGAAAAAAAAA